>CAKNXH010064205.1:243382-257072 GCA_932178445.1 Andricus quercusramuli
AAGGATGTTATGCACATTTATAATATTTGAATCGTCTGTTTCAAACTAAAGAACTTTTTTCATTGACATAATTCAAAGTTGACGCATGAATAGAAAAGACTTTCTGCTCATAAATTTTCAAATAAAATAATTCTGACAATTTTTGTAAACAAATCATAAAGCTGGGAAAGCGATAGGGTGCGACAGAACTTTTCCCTTCCCTTTTCCAGCTCGAAAAATTATCATTTCGAATACAAAATTTGATTTGTCTGCTTCGTCTTTGTATTCAAAATTTTTTTTATCATTCTGTAATTTTGTATTTTTTGTAAATTTCTATTTTCAAATTGATCAAAATGAAGACTTTGGTTGGTCTACTATTAAAAAAAATAACTAATGCCTCCTCTATGAGGAAACAAATAACATTTGCTAACGGGAAGCAAAGTGCTCGTGAAATGAACACCATATAATGATAAATACAAACAAAGTGGAAACACTTGAGATCGAATTCACAGCTAGTTTATTTTTTTTTTCAGTCCCTTCCATGATCGAATTTTGAATGTCATTTATTTCGCTCATCGATGACTCGTGAATTCTATCCCTCGTAAAGCGCAATTTACATACATTATTTTGGCCAATTGTTTTAGTCGACTTTTAGTGATATTGGCACTTATGTATGATAATCTCAAATTCTCAGTTAGTGATTAATTATATTCTTCATGATTTACAATAGAAATTATGGTTTCGTCTCTAATGTGTTAATAGACCTTCCCAATCTCTTATATCCTCAGTATTCATCCAAATCACTGAAGCTTTATTTAATTTGAATGTGAAATTATAGTATTTTCCTGTTTTAAATTGAATTCTTTCTGAATTTGAATCCAACTTTGAACTAACGAAGAATGATGAATTGACAAGCACAATAAGTTTGTTACATGGTTAAGATGGTGGTTTTGACGCTGCTTATTTGTGGTCTTTAGTTTGGTGACGACGGCTTTCAGTTTGATGGTATAATATTGCCGTCCATTTGATATCGATTATTTATATTCGGATGCTACGTTTCGATTAGGTTATGAATGTTCCTCATTTGTTTACTTAAACACTTTAGTTCATTGTTAATGGTTCATAGTTTTTCAATTATTTGTTTAAATCCGAGATTCACGTAACTGAATCCTGACGCTTTTTCGGTTGCAAGAGGATGGTTTTCGATACGATGACTATGGTCTGATTGATTTTAGTTTTTTGTTAATGGTGTTCAGTTGGGTGATAATTCATAGTTTGCTTATGATTTGTTTCAATTGAATACTAATGATTTTCAGTGAGTTGATGATCATTTTCTGATCAGCAACTATGGTCTTCAATAGAACGATAATGTATTACAGTTTTTTAATCATTTATTTAACTGAGTTATAACTCAGTTATTCAACTGGATAAGGATGGTTTTTGGTTCGATGACTGTGATCTGATTGATTTCAGCTTGTAATTCATAGTGGTCGGTTGAATGATGATTCTTAGTTTGATTATGACTCATTTTAATCAAATGGTTTTTAGTTGAATGATGTTCATTTTCAGAAAAGTATTTATGGCCTTTAGTTGGGAAATCATTGATTACCGTTCTTTAATATTTTTTTTATTTGGGTCTTTTTTTCGGTTGTATGGTAATCTTAGTTTCTGGTTTCTGAACTATGATTTCCATTTGTTCATAAAGATTTACAGTTTGGTAATAATGATTCATACTTTGTTAATAACTTGTATCAATTGCTCGCTGATGGTTTTTGGATAGATGATGATAGTTACCAGTTCGGAAGCCATGGTTTTGTATTGGATCATTGCTTCTAGTTTGTTGATATAACCTTCTAGTTAGTGATTGAAGTGATAGTTTTAGTTTTTTATTTTTTGCTCTTCACTTTTGTGTGATGGTGGTTTTCATATTGACGATAACCGTTTATTGTTTGATTCTGTTTTCGGGATGAATGGTTATAATATTTGGTATGGTAACTGTGATCTCAAATTGAGCGTTTCTAGTTTCTTATTGATTCATTTTAATTCGGTACTCATGATTTTCCATCAGATAGATATCTTCCGTTTGGTTAACTATGATTTTTGGTTAGAAAACTGATATCTCATTTCATTCACAGAAATAATTTGATGAAAGTGAAATACATATCCTCACATCGATTCAATGCATGGTGTGTGCAGCATGCAAATTGGATTTAAAATATACAACACAGAATGTGTGAAAACCGCGTGATATAAATTATAGTGTAAGTACTTAAATTGGCGATATCTGTCCCACGCATTGTTTGCCCCCAGCTGGTAAATCTAAAATGCAATCAGCGGTACAAAAACCGATTTACGTACATTCACCATCACGTCGGAAATTGTTCCGAATTATTTGTAACCTTGCTGTGTCCAAATGTCCAGCAAGAGCTGCTTTGAAAATAATAGACAAACATTACACCACTGAATTCTAATTTCAATTAAAAATACAAGAAATATTTCTTTGCGTTGATTAAAACAATTGTGAATTTTGTTACTAGATCCAATCAACTGATACAAATTAAACCACCTATGTTTCGTTTTTTAGTTTCTATTGAGGGGTGGAAATTTGAATAGAAAAGCAATTGCGTGAAATTAGCAGGTACCTTTGGAGGATAGGAAGTCGTCAATGTTATCTCGATGTGGGATACCCATCCCGGGAAAGCTGGAAGAAAGGGTGTAACATTATTACCTCGAAGAGAAGAGTTGGCAGGCAGCCAGATTCAACAGATGGGAACAATCGAATCGAGCTGCCCGTTGGAATAAGCCAGAAAAACAGCTGAAATTGATATATACAGTCGGAATAGCAATTGTAACTGATTTTAAATTGTGCTATTAGCAAAAATACTAGTACGTTCTATGCTCCAATTCTTCCATTAATGAATAGGAGAACTTTAGTCCTGCAACACATAGTCAAGGTTAGAAAGTGACTTCCTCTTCTTATTCGAAAACCGTATTTAGTAGAAATTATTTCCGCTAACGATGGTACAACATTGTAAAATTATATGTGCGATAAAGCTTCACGGAAGCGTTGGTTGTTCAACAGTATAAATCCGCATGAACATCTCGTTTGTCTAGCCATCGCGTGCGTCAAGTCTATCCCTTTCTTTCTCTCTCACTCCCTCACTCTCGTAATAATACATTTTACCCGGCACTTTGAACCATTACAAACGGCAGTAGTTTGCAATGGGTGGGTTCAGACACTTTGTTAACTGTAAGTTAGTAACACTCAAATTAACATTTGTCGCCTTTGGCGAGAACGCTGGTTGTCCAGCCTCCGGCAAAGACTTTGATAACAATTTCTCACAAACACTATAAGTCTTATCGTGCGCGTCCATCTAACCATTTCGTCAGTCATAAAAGGGCTCGAGCCAGATATTCGGAGAGGAAGCATGATAAGAAGCTTTGAAAGTGACCGTGACTAAAAGGAGCTCTACTCAAGTTTGGAAAGTTCATTAAGGTGACTTAAAAAAAAATGAACAGGTTTTAGTGATTCTTCCTGCTAATATTTGAATTAAATCTAATTAAGCTAGCTGGAAAGGTTGAGTAAACTACGGTTTATATCATTTAATTAATGATAATGTGTGATTGGATGATGATAGTTCCCGGTCCGTTGATTATGGTTATCGGTTCGGTAACTATGGTCTGCAGTTAAATATTACTATATTGTGTATCGAGGGCGTAAAGGAGGCTATTTTGATGAGTGTGAACTTACCGCCCTAGCTAAGCGAGGGTGGAAGTCACACGAGGCAAAATAGCCGTACGCCCTTGATACACACCATACTTTTTATACTACCCTCCTTGGAAACAAGCATGTGAAGTGGCAGAGGATGTTTGGTGTACTTGACAATTTTAGATTATAAGTTAAAATAAGAAATAGCGTACTTTGCAGAAAGGAGACTGTGGGGTCCAGCGATACAATTTTCTTAAAGATAAATATAATTTTCTCCATATTCTCACTTGCGTGGTGCAATGGATGTGTAGCAGGCGTAAACTTTCATGTAGCGGGGGTGAAGTTCCATGTTGGCCTGGCGGTGGAGTGCGCATGTGCGAAAGTCACTAGGCTGGAAACAGTCACATTACGCCTGGTTCTTGTACATGCAATGGCGCGTTTTTGAGGGGGGTCGGACAAGAAGATAATTTTCGGTTTAGTAACAATGGTTTCAGTTTGTGTGATGATAGTTTTCATTTTTGTAAAGATGTATTTTCCTTAAATACTGATATTGTTCACTTGGATGGTGATGATATTCGATTTTTCATATGTGGTGTCCAGTTTGATGATGGTTGTCAATTTTTAATGACAGTTGCTAGTTTTCTAATGATTAATTTAATCATTTACTGGTTGTATCCAGTTACATGATGATGGTTTCCGGTTAAATAATGTAAATATTTATTTAAATGACGATAGATTTCTATTTGATGACTATGACTTTCAGTTGAATGATGATATCTTCCAATTTGATTTACCCTTCAGGTAACAACTGAATCATAAAATCCGATCTCCTCTTAAAAATCGGCCTTCTTTGCTGAGGATGAAGATACTTTCTCATTCAGATTCATGTTACCGCGTTATTGGCAATGTTGCAGTTTGACGAGCTATCCCTGTTTTATAGGTAGAACAGGTTGAGTGAGAAGATCTGAAGATTAATTTTTACCATCATATTTCTTTCTTCGTTTATGTAGCAGTAAAGAGGTGGTTGATATGAAAAAGAAAATGCTGAGCAATGTTTGCCAGGCATTTTCGAATAACAGGTAAAATGGCGCTCATCTGGCCTAGTAGAGCGATTCCCTCTAATACGAATTTTCAAAATCCATTTGTCGCTGAATGAGAAATGAGACTACGTCAAGTGTGAACATTCGACGTCCTTCCTTCTTCGTTCTACACTTCCGCTGACTGTCACATTTTCCAGAGTTGACAGTAATGATCACGGGATCATCAATCTCTTCCAAGTAGAAATCCTATCTCTCAATGATCGAATACTAAAATGCTATTTGTAATTCTCTTATCAAAAAATTCTCAGAGTACTTTGTAAAAAATAAATGTGAAAAATATATTCCATTCAAACTTATTTGTTAGGTTTTAATAGAAATGTTAAGAAATGTTCAAAAAGTTTTCATATCTATGTGAACTATATACCCACCATCTATTTTTTTCAGGTGAGTCCAGAGTTGCAGAAAGTTCACTTTGGAGTCTTTGTGAGTGAAACAGATCCAACATTTTCATAATCTCTTGAAACTTTTCTCAATACGTATTGACAGTATTCAAAAGTTTTCATAACAAAACAAGTTTGAGCGTGATTTCAAACATTTTAAACTTTAAAACTAATTCCCATGAACGAAATAAGGAAAATCCTTATTCCTTAGAAATTAAAAAGAAATTTGTTTATGAATAAAAGATACCTACTCTGCTTCTAATTATTTTTTTAGATCGTAAATATTTCTCATTTAAATAATATCTCAGGAGAAATCAGTTGATGAGATTCAAAATAATTCATGGCGGTTTCGAGCAGTTTTGAACTATTAAGCAACACACCTTCAATTTACTAAACCCATATTTAGCCGTGCTTTGTAGTTATAATGACACGTTCGTATCGACCAAGCTTTAAAGCCTATCGTGTGGTATGAAATAAATAAAATTTTAATCGCATAACGTAAATTATTATTCAGGAGGCTTGATTGTTAATAACGTTTATTGTAGTTGAGTTGCGAAATTTACATAATCAAACATGCTGATTATGGATTATGCCGTTTTCGATACATTCCAGTGAACATTCATGAGTGCTAAAATTTTAATTGTGTGTTTTATGAATTATTCCAAGGTTTGTTTATTAATCCCCGTAAGTTAATAATATACTTGAAGTTGGTATTGATTTTCTGCAAATATTGAATCACGAATACAAATAATTCCGATTGTGGTTTCTGAACGTGTGTTATATAACATAATAATAATTTATTTTATTTGGATACTAATATTTTTTAAACGGGTAGTGATGGTTTTCGGTATGTTAGTGTTGAGTTTAATGAAGTACTCATGGTTTCCGATTGGATTGTGCTAATCATAGATTGGATGATAATAGCTCTCGCTAGTGCGATTCTAATTTTTGGCTGAAGAAATATGGTTTATAGTTTTTTAATGATTGATTTCAATTGAATACTAATAGTTTTTGTTTCGCCAATAATAGTTTCTAGTTTGATACGAATGATTCTTGAAAAAGCAATGATAGTTTATTTTCATCTTCTGTTCTACAGCTGAAGAATGATGGTTTCTAGTTGATGATGATAGTTTTCAGCGATGATGGTTTCCAATACGTAAGGATGGTTTGTAATTTGTTGATGATTTATCCAATTAGGTACTGACAGTTTTTATTTGAGTTTTGATATTTTGGAGTACAGTAGCTATATTATTTAGTTGTGTGATGATGGTTTATACATACATAGTTTTTTAATTGATTGTTTTGTTTAACTACTGATTGTTTTCGATTGAATGATGATACTTATTGGTTCGCCAATAATGGTTTTCGACTGGGTGTTGATAGTTTTTAGTGTGTCAATGATGAGTTTCAATTAGCAATTATTCATTTATTGTGGGTGATGATAGTTTTTGGTTAGGTAATTGTAATTCTTGACGGGGGAATGGCTGTCTCTAATTCTTCAATAATGATTGGTTCAAATTGAATATTGATTTTTTTTTTCATCAAAATGATGATAATTCTAGGTTTGGTAACTATATTCTTCAGTTAAGGGATGATTTCCAATCTTTGATAATATTTTCAAAATTTTTTTATGATTTATTTCATTTAACTACTGATATCTTCAGTAATTTAAGATTCGATAACTGTAGTTTTCGGATGAAATATGAGGATTTCTACTTTGGTTAGGATAGCGATCGATTAAGAATTAAGGGCTAAGTTTTGGTTTCGGAAACCTTAGTTTGTTTGTATGATAATATTTTCAGTCCGTTACCTATGGCTTTTGATTGCAGTATGGTAGTTTCTGGTTCAGTTGCTATGATCTTCAGTTGGATGATGATGATTTTCGGGTTGATAACAATAGTTTTGTGTTAGATAATGATATTCTTCGTTTGGGTGATGATAGTTTTTCGGTTGAGTGACTATGGTCTTCGGTTGGTAATGATGGCGTGCACACTGTAAAAACTAGGATTTGATTTAAAACTTAATTTTGTATTAAAACAGTTCACGCAAAAAAACAATTGCATCTCAGTTCGATCCACCAATCTAATAAAATAGGTTTGATTTGTGGATAGAAATAGGCTCGAAATGAGAATCATCTGTCAATAACTAAATCTAATAAAACAAATTCTAAACTGTCAAGTTTAGAAACCAAGGTAACCCATAGGGCTGCCGTTCGCGACGCCTGAGTGTGACGGTTCAACACTAATTTTTACGAATTTTTTATTCTCAATTTTTCATATTTTTTGCATAACAAATTTTCACAAAAACCTACATTTTCTCCCAAACAGAAATAATTTTTCTGTTTTTATTTTAAATTTTAATTTCCACATACATTTGACTAATATTTGAAAATATAGTTAAATTGTTAGATTCTCACTAAAGTCAGTACAAGTGGGGGTTTTGTGTCACAGAAAATAAATTTGGGGTTAAAATAAAAAAATTCAAGAAATTAACTTAAACATTTTTTAATTTTATCACACTATTTCATTTCTCTGATAGACAGCACGAGGGGTTTCGGCGCATAGAAAGGAATTTGGGGTCAAAATTGAAAAATTCCAAAATTTGACTTAAAATGGTTAAAATGTTATTAAATTAATAGATTTTCATGAAAATAGGAATTGAAAATAGCAACCTAAGTTTTGAAAATTCTATTTCATTGGTCAATTTCCATGAAAGTCAGTAAGAGGTGGGATTTCAATAACAAATACGAATTTGAGGTTGAATTTGAAAAAGTTGAAACAAATTTTGAAAATGTTATTCAATTGGTAAATTTCCATTAAAGTCTGTAAGAGAACGGTTTTGTAAGTCACAAGAGAGGAACTTGCGGGCAAAAATTCAAAAAGCTGACTATAATTTTGAAAAAGTTATTAATTTGGTATATTTCTGTGAAAGTCAATACGAGGGTTTTTTCTTCGGGGTGAACATTAGTATTTTGAGACTCGAAAAATTCCTTTATTTTAGAATTGATGAAAATCTGCCAAATTTATATTCTTTTCAAAATTTTAGATTAACATTCTGTGTTCTATGACTTGATAAACCTCCTCGTAATCGACTTTGATGGAAATATGCCAGTTTAATCATATTTTCTATATTGAGGTCCATTTTTGGAATTTTTGCCCCAAATTTGTACGCTGTGACTTAGAAAACCTTGTGTTACTAACTTTCGAAGAAACTCGATACTTGAATAAATATTTCAAAATTTAGGTTTCCTTTCAAAATTTTTAGATTTACACCTCAAGTTCGTGTTGTGTCGCTTCAAAATCCCCCTTGTATTGACTTTCATAAAAATCCACTATTTTTTAAAATTCAAGTCGCTTTTTTAATTTTGAACCCAAATTCGTTATTTGAGACTCAAAAGCCCCCTCCTTTTTTACTTTAATGGAAATCTACAGATTAAGTCCAATTTTCCAAATTTTAGCTCAAATTTTCGAATTTCTCAATTTTGATTCTTAATTTTATTCCAAGACTCGAAAAACCCCGTTGTTATGACTTTTATGGAAAGTGACCAGTTTTATAAAATCTTCAAAAAATTATTGAACTTTTTGAATTTTTGAATTTTGACCCCGAATTCGTGTCCTGTGCCCGAAAATCCCATTTGTTCTGAATTTAATGGAAATCTACTAATTTAATAAGTTTCAAAATTGAAGTCAAATGCTAGAATTTTTTTATTCTGTCCTCAAATTCATGCTTTCTACCCCTAAGTACTACCTTACATTAGTGCGCAGACGTACGTGGTATGTAACTTTATTGCGCAGCCGTGGGTGCTGTATAACTCTACTACGCAGACAGACTTTCTACGTAATTCAATTGAGCAGCTACAAGTTTCATGGAACTCTACTGCACCTATGCAAGTACCCTCTATTTACTGCGCATTCATAAGTGACGTGTAACTATACTGCGCATCCGTAAGTTCCGTGGAACTGTACTGCGCTGATGTAAGTCCTGTGTAATTTTACTACGCACACACAAGTACTTCTAACATTACTGTGCACCCGTAAGTTGTATGGAACTCTACTACGCATCCGTATAAGCTTAAAACTCTACTGCGCAGGTGTAACTGCTATTTAACTCTACTGCGCATCTATAAGAACCTCCTAACTTCACTGCGCAGCAATAGGTACCGTGTAACTATACTGCGCATCCTTATGTCTCAAGGATCCGGGTCCGGACTATTAAGAACACAAAGGATTCGGGTCCCGACTCGTACTCTTAGGAATTTAAAAAGTATGGTTGTGGACGGTATGAATCAGGACCCTACAGAAATTAAAGTCTCAAGGTTTAGAACCGCACCCATAAGAATTATAAGTGTCCAATGCGCATCCGGACTACTCTAACCTAAAACGTTCCGATCCCTGGTCTTTCCATCTATTTTTTGTTTTTTGTAAGATTGAAGTTTGAAATAATTGAAACAATACACCCTCTGAACAACTTTAGTTCGCTATCTCGGATCATTTATCAATCTGAAGTTAGAAAACTAAACAAGACAGAAACTGGTTCTGAAATAGACTATTTTTGAGATCATAATAGAACGCCCAAGAAAGGATCCCAGATAAAAATGAATGCATAGTTTTTACCGTGCATTTTGTGATCAAAAATGAAATTAGGGAACGATGTTTGATTGGATGAGACTTTAGAAACTATTACATGAACTTTTTTGAAATTAGGTAAATTTTTGTGAAAATGCCTACTATCGCGTGGCAACGTTGACCCAGTTACACATATACGTGACATTTACAAAACAGGAAAACCGCAAACAGTAGGAGGATCGTCGAGGCACGAGACGAAAATGAACGAACTCTTACATTTTCTCGGTTATTCTAGCTATTCCCTATATATATATGTAAGTCTGGAGTGGCAGGTTCTCCAGGTCGAGTACGGGTCGGCACCGAAATAGTCGCGCACTGCATCATTTCGCGAAACACCGAAACCCGAGACTTTGCGAATCTGCTCTTCAATCGTCCCAGAAAAACAGTAATGCGCCCGAAATATTAATCCATGCGACACATATTTCACATATTCCACTTTCTTCTAAACTTGTCTCACTGAAATCACTCAATTAGGGTGAACTGACCCTCATGTGAATGAATAGATGATGAGGTTTATCCAATTTAGTGTAATTATAACATTTCAGAAATGAATAAGGTTTTCTTGTAGAAGGAGTTATACTTTGTTAAGTGGGATAGAAAATTAGCATTTTCTATCAATTTTCCGCTCGTTAATTATGCAAAGGGAAAAATTTTGAGAATATAGAAGAGGAGAGAAGACAGTGGAATGGTGAATAGGTCTTTGAAATGCATATGAAATTGTGCAAAGCTCACGGTGCATACCACTCTTTAACCAAAAAAGGGAACTCATTTTACTCTGATGCGCGTTTTAATGAAACGCCGCTACGTCTCGCACGTTTGTCTGAAATGCATTTGCTGATAAGAAAGCCAAAGTACAAAGCAGAGAAATCCAGAGGGCTGCCGCAATATCTGTGATATTGCGTGCGCCCTTGCGTACAGAGAATGTATGCAGTAACACTTATATATGTGCATTGTACAATCCACATTCAACATTATAATGTAATAGTGCTAGAAGAGAGTCGATTAAAGCCCAGACTTCACCTCACGCTAAGAACATCTGGTTAGGGTTTCGTATTCCACTCGTAAAGTCAGAAAATCATTTTTCCACTCTTATTATATTTTATATTACATTTTATGAAAATAAACTAGTTGCAAAATGAAAAAAAGAGTTCAAATCAATTACAAATTCAGGCTAATTTTTTGTTATATTCTTCCTTGAGAATTTTCCCCTCAAAAGACATTCTCCTTTTGACAAAGTGAGAAGAATATTTATCATTCTGATAATACTTATTCTGCGAATGCTGATGTGGCAAAAGCATATGGCTTGGAGTCAAAGGAAAACGAACGAGGGAAGAAAAGTAAACCGAAGGTTCACAAAAAAAATACTGTTACGAGTTCGACTTTTGGTTCAGAGGAAGTTAATTTCCGTTGACCCTTCAGTGAACATACAAATCCCGATAAAATATCCAATCGAACGAAATGTAGGAAAAGTGTAGTAAGTCGACGTGGAGTACGAATTTGTGGATGAAAGCTAGCAAATATCGTCTTGACGATTACATTTTTTATGTATTGAATGTCCCATTGACCCATGACAAGAGGGACTGATTCGTAATGGAAATCGACGTCCAGTAAATCTACCATTCTAGTCCTTTTTCCGCATATTTTCAATATTTGACGTGTCCATCTTAATATTTCTTACAGATACACAACAGCGACGACGTTCAATATACATTTCGTCTCTCTCACAACAGTATATTATATCCCTCCCTCCTTTCAGCTCCCTTGGTGCATACGATTTTTTTCTGTGACAAATACGTGGTTTTATACCTTTTTCTGTAGCACAAACATGATTTCTGCTCCTATGCAGGAATTTTGGAAACTTTATTTTAATTTAAAAATAAATTTCGGAAATTCTTGAACTCTTAGATATTTAAGTTAATTTTTTAATTTCATGGTGAAATAAATGTTTCATATTCTAAAAATCTTTGAAATTTCTTGAAATTTTGAAATCTTCCTAAATTATTATCTTGAAAAAAATCAAATACAAATGTAGGTGAAAGGATTTTCCAAAAATATCGTTTATTGATACAGTATTTTAAACAAACAAAATTAATTAAAAATTTCAGTTACAATTTAGTTACAATTTCAAGGCGATGATAGTTTCGTTCATTCTTTCATTATTGATATTTCTTATCATTATCATTTAATGAAGACAAATAATATATTCTCTTATTTTTTTCGGATTTTCAGCGAAAACAAATGGTCGTACTTTGTTATCGCGATCTTCAATTTTAAGTTTCTCGGAACATCTCTCCACATTTCGGAAGTAGATTTTTACTTTTGTAAATAATTGAACATTTCTTTTTAAATCACCATTCAAAGCCTATTTCAAAAACCAAGAAATTTTAATCTCAAATTTTTTGTCGATTTTCACGGAATTCACTAGCTTTTTCATATGAAACTTTATTTGCCCGTATTCAGGAACTCAATATCTCGAAAGAATGATTTTCTTCTACGTTTAAACGGAAAATTGAATTTTTTATCGCAATCCGCATTCAAGCC
The DNA here is from genome assembly GCA_932178445.1 of Andricus quercusramuli. Taxonomy (NCBI): domain Eukaryota; kingdom Metazoa; phylum Arthropoda; class Insecta; order Hymenoptera; family Cynipidae; genus Andricus; species Andricus quercusramuli. Next base: position 255,717 of record CAKNXH010064205.1, read on the forward strand.
TGGTCCAATTTTAGATTAGAATCAATTTGAAATTGTCAACAACCACATCTATTTCCTCAAACTTTGATACATTTTTAAGATGAAACATTTTTGGAATTGAAAAAACATCGGCTCAAGAGTGGGCATTTGTTTTGCCTCTGAATAGTGATTTCGATTTTACAAAATATGTTTCGCACTTCTGCGCTATGGGCTAAGAGATCACAAAAAGTGGCCTGAATTCAAAATTTCGTTGGATTCATATGAAACTTAGTATAAGGGGATTTTTGAGGTCGCTGATTTCGATTATCTAGATAAATTTGCTAGATGATTCCTAGATGGGAAAATTAGCTAAAACAGCTAGATATTTACGCAACACAACCAGAAATTAAAGTAGCACACCTATATTTTCTTATAATTAGAAGACGATATCCAGCTAAGCGTCTAGCTGGGACAGCTAAACCATTTTTTTTCAAGTGATGATTGCACTGTACATGTGAAAGTGTATATGCTCAAATTTCTTCATTAATATCTTCGCCAAATGTCCAAAAAATGTTGCTTCAAAGAGGGTCTATTATTGTGAATTGCTCAAATGCATGAATTCAAAGTGAGAGGATTTAGAACCAAATTGATGTTTCGATTTCTTTTCTTTGTCGTGTTAATTCATGACCACTCTAATGAGCAACAACAATTGTCATTCTTAGATTCATAACATTATGAACGACTTTTTCAAAGCTTTTTTTAAAAAAAACAGTAATAACAAAAAAAAGAAAAACATTTCACCAATTCATAACGCTCTAGAATTAAGAGTATTATAGTTTAAATATCATAAAGTTTGATAAAAGTTTCTTCAACTCATTTATCCATATGTAAAATAAGTCCTAAGCGTTTTGCAATATTTCCGGTCTGTTGATTATCTGGTTCTGAACTACCACCCTTTACTTGTTCTCCATTGCCAAGGAAATATTATTCAATGGAAATGAGAGTGAGTGAATGTCTGGAAATCTAAAGTAGAGAAAAGGAATAGAAGAAATAAAATAAAATGATAAATTATATATTGAACATAAAATTTGACTCATAAAATAATATATGTACGTAAATTGAGAACAGTAGAGAGGTCGCGATTCACAAGATATATAAGCGTTTAATATTGCAGCCGTTTACTACTGTCATGTGTATGGAACATATTAAAGCAATTTCACAGGGACCTATATAAGCGTCATGATGACATGACGTCACGCGAATGGAGTGCAGAATTTCTCTGTAAATATAGAGAGATGATTATGCATGGTTAGAAACTCTCCAGAATCTAGATTAATTTCAAGTTTTTTAATTTAGGGGCCGTTTAATTACAACGACATTACCGCATAACGTCATTAC
>CAKNXH010064205.1:257172-345810 GCA_932178445.1 Andricus quercusramuli
AATTACAACGACATTACGTCATTACGTCATTACGGGGGGGGGGGGGGCAGCTGTAGCATGACGACTGTGTTCAAGTTACATATGACTTACCAAAGTATCTTTTCTCACTTTTCTCTATATTATACATAAAACTAGAGATCTCTTTTTCACGGTATCATTCCTTAGGTGTCCTGTTTTTCAATAGAAAATTATGCTCTTATTTTCACTTTAAAACAAATGAATCTGGGTTTTCACCAGCGCGCACCTCTCGAGACTGTTTTTTTCTAAATCTTATTTAATAACTGAAATGAGCCGTGAGATAATGCTTTTTTACATTCTTATAAGAGAAGGTATTATATTTGTGTAAAATTTAACAACCCCCCTCCCCCTTTTTTGTCAAATATCCACGTTCTGAGAACCCCTGAACCTGAAAAATAGGTTTTTACGAATGTCTCTGTTTGTGTGCCTGTGCATCAGTGTGTCTGTAGATTTTTACTCTGTAAGAACGATAAATTTTGAAAAAATTGACAGATTGAATTGGCCTTTAGTATACTCTTTGACTGTCCTAAAATAAAGGTTAGTTTCGTTAGCCAGCCATTTTGGATACATATTCAAGAAGTTAGAGCATTTTTAAAATTTTCAAGATCACTGTTTTTTATAATTTAAAAATTCTATGTACGGTTACTCATAGAATTTAGAAAGGAGTACAATTTATCATATTGCCTCATTCTGATAAAACATAAATTATCAAAGTTATATTTATTCGTTATATTTATTTATTATTGTTATAACAAGTTTTGGAATTTTCTTGAAAAATCGAAAATTCTCATTTTGATCGTACCAAAGAATAATTGAAAATCTAAAATTCCATTTTGCGGTCAAACTATACAAGATACAACAAAAATATGACGAGAGAAAAATGGTGCATTCGTAAAGGATCTGCAAATTTGTGAATAATCACTTTTTGATAGGACGCGTAGTTTTTGTTTGAATTCGTAAAAGAACAGCAATAAAAATATTAAAACAATAAAATTTTGGACAAACGACAGAAGCTACAAAAAAAATATTCCGACAAAAGCTATTCATCCAAAAAAGAGCCAAAAAATTTTTGTTGATTATTTTTTGATAGGATGCGTGGTTTTTGTTCTATTCGTGAAGAACAACGTTGAAGATAAAAAAATTAAATTTTTTGGAAAACAACACAATGTAAGAAAAAAATTAATAGGCAGAAGTTATTCAACCAAAGAGGATCTACAAATTTGTTTTTGATAATTTTTAGATAGAACTGACAGATTTTCGTTTAATCGTGAAAGAGCAAGATTGACAATAAAAAAGTCAAATTTTTGGAAAACGACACGAGAGACGAAAAAACTGGTAAAACTTCTGGTAAGAGGACACAATCTACAATAACATTTCATTTCACAACATTTTTCGCCTAAATTATATCTATAAATTTGCCCAAAACCACTTTACGCTAGGATGTGTATTTTCAGTTCAGATCTTAAAAAAAAACATTGAAAACAAACAAATTAAATTTATGAAAAAAAGACACAAGTTGCAATAAGATGTTCGATAACAATTTTTTTAATAGGATGCAAACTTTTTTTAGTTATAAGAACAAGATAATGAAAATACGTATGTTTTTATACTACTGCATATTATGAATTGTAATAATATAAATTCATTGAAATGATACATTGTTCAGGCTACTTGAGAATAAAATTTAATGCAACCTAGGAAATGAAACGCCCTACCCGATCAGGCCGAGATCTGGGCCTCAAAATTGGGGGCCCTATCTGGTCCACATATGGCCCCTTTAATTTTCTATTTCTATAAATAGTAAAATTTGAAAGGTTTTTCTATAATAACAATAAACAGTTAGTTGAAAAATTCAAATTTTATTCCATAAATCCAGAGTACTGTTATGTTGATTAAATTCTTAGATTTTTATGAATATAAACGAGAACTGGATATGATGATTTACTCAGACTGATGTTGGTGCTGCGCCTGTTCTGAGTTTCCTGCCACAGTCCCTGTCCTTGATATTACTCAAAAAAATGCTGATCTCGGAAATAACCCTGGCGAATGAATCGGATAGAATTCCTTCCGAATCAATCCAAAGTCATCTGAATCATTCCGGAATCTGTATCCGAACCAATCCGAGGTAATTCGAACCAATCCGAACAAATATCTACATTTTGTTCGATCTAAATCGGTCAAAAATCAATCCGACCCAATCCGGTTCAGTTCGAACTTCCAATCCGAATAAATCCGAATCAAATTTTCAATCCGGATGAATCCGAACTCGGATTGACCTAAAATGATTTTCCATCCGAATGAATCCAATTCAATCCGAACTCGGATTCATTCGGATTGAAAGTTCAGTGTATATCAATCCGAGTTCGGATTTATTCGGATTCATTCAGATTTAAACTTTGGTTCGGATTGGTTTTTTTTGGAGCTCGAATTGAACCGAATTGCGTCGGATTAATTTCTAAACGATTTAGGTCAAACGGAATGTAGAACTATTTTCGGATTAGTTCTGATACAGATTCCGGAATGATTCGGATGGAATTCCTATCCGATAATTTCGCCAGGGAAATTCCTCCTCTGAACATTTATATTTCTCTGCAAGTTAATCTGCTTTTTTCAATTAATCGAAAAAAAATTATTCTTTGAATAAACATTACACAAATACTATTGATTTGCCTACCGATAATGCATGTGCACATGTAGTATTCTCTAAAAACTTGTTTTGTTGCAACTCTTTTACAGCAGTGAACTGGCTGAGTCTGAAAATTCCTGCAATATCTTAAATAGAAATTTCAAATTGCATTCGTATTCAATTGATTTTTTTGGGACGTAATTTGTACAGGATATAGCCTCGAACATCTTTCTTAGAGAGATTTGATTAGCCTGCACTTCTCTAATTCCAGCCCTCAAACCCCGAATATCCTAATCAGCAAGTCATCTGAATGAAAAAAAAAAACAATTATGGTTGCGGCCGTTCATTTCATTTTTGGTTCATTTTTCGTTGGATAACCTTTGATGCCTCCCTTTTCCATGATTTTTGACAGAGTTTCATTGTAGTTCATTTTCGGATGTTCGCACTAAAAATGAACATGTTTTATTAAATTAGCTTCCGTGAGAGCACATACTAAAAATATGATTTATTTAAAGCATTACATTATTTCTTCAAAAATATAGAAGAACACATAAGATTGAATAGTATTTGGAAATTTATCATTAAGAGTTTGAATTTCCGAACAAAATTATTATGTTTTGAAAAACAATTTTCAAATTTACAGCTATCATATACACACACACATACACAATATTTCTGAATCTGCTTAATATTCTTTTGAAATGATTTTTGTTTGACTAACGCACATGGGGCACGCGGAATGAGATTTAAAAAGGGAGGTAAGGTTCGAGAAAATACTAAAACCATTTAATCTATAACGTTACTTATTCGAATATACATATATTTTATATAAAGTAATCTGTATTTTCACAATATAAGTAAGAAAACATAAAATTCCAAGAAGCTTGAAAACATTGGCTTTATTCACATAAATAGTTAACGCGCTCAAAATGACGACGCTTTCTCGAATACTTTTTTGACGCTTATACTGAATTGTGAACTTTCTTGAAAACATTACTGTCATTTTAGCGCTTTATTTCATAATCAATTTGTTTGAGAAAACTTACCTGTATCTTTGTAATACGAGGGGTGCCCTTTATATTTCGCGAATGGGCGATCCTGTTGCTGCCATCTGACGACCGATGACTCTATCGTTAAGTTTGACTTTTTTAGTGATATGTTGCTGAGAACGATTGAACGTGCGGGCGCAATTTGCGTCGTGTACAGTGACTTGAAAATTTCATCTCGAGAAAAAAATAGAATTGACTGGTGAAAATTTGCGTGCGATCACTTTTTACAACTTTTGACATAGAGTATCTCAACAACAGTGCATCGGTGAACTTTATTGATGTTGATGAACATGATGCTGTGCGTGAACTGATGCTGAAAGATCGTCATGTGACAATCGCTCAAAACCTGCACGTCAAAACGTTCTGAGTGAGAAATCACTAAAAAAAGTCAGACTTAACGATAGACATTGGTCGTCAGATGGCAGCAGCAGGATCACCCATTCCCGAAATATAAAAGACAACCCTCGTACATATGGGTGACAGGTATCAGATAACTGAAAGGAGGAATGTAGTAAGGTTAGAAAGGGGATAGATGAGAGTAGTCATTAGAGTATCAAAACATGGGGTAAATAGTGAATGAGTGGCGGTTAGTGGTATTGGGGTTTCAGGAATGTATCTGTTTGACTTGGAGAGGGAATAGATGAGCCTATAGAATCGAAACATCAGGTGAATAGTGGTGAGTGCAGGGACTTTGTGGTATTTGGGTTTGTGGAATGTACCTATGTGGCTAGTGAAGGGGTAAGTATTATGGAGGGGGAATAAGGGATGGTAGCGTTTAGAGTCTGGGTAGTAATTACAGATTTAACAGAATCAGTGAGGGGGGTGTTCAAGAGAGGGAGGGGGTGTTCAAGAGATGGAGGGGCCAATGAGTTTGATAAAGGGAAGGGGGTAAGTAGTGCAAAGATTTTTGAATTAGCACCTACAGAGATTTCTTCCTCCATCTGCGTTTTTTCCATCAAGATTCTTAAATTTTCCAACAATATATTTTCAGAAGAAGTTTTTCCGTTTTTGTCATAGTAATTTTTGGTTCTTTGAAGATGAAAATTGCTCCACACACATCTCTCTTCCATATAAACTAAATCTCTTCAGCAGCGCAGCGGAATGGTGGAGGCGGATTATGTCAGTAGTTGTAATTAAATATGCGACAAAGGAGACAAGTACTGAAGTACAAATAAAAGTTAAGTGCCCTTTTGTTACATGAATGATTAACGTCCTCATGAGCTTTTCTCTGTTTTGATGCTTTCTTGACCCTTTGTAATTTGCTAAACACATCATGTTAACAATAACCATTTATATAGTACATATCTCAAAGATTGAAATAAAAGCTGTATTTGAAGCCGATTTTTTTTTAATTTCAAGGGTGAAAGGCAACTTCAATGAAAATTTTCCGGGCGAATGAAAGTCCCTGTAACAAAACCACAGAGAGCGGACAGTGGAAGCTGCAAGAGAAAGAATAAAAATGTAAAGGGAACAAGAGACTTCCAATGAGAGTAGAGTTCAGATAATATATTGCAGCACATCAAAAAGAAGCCTTATGCTTGTCTGGAATCAAAATTTTGAAAATTTTAATAAAAATTTGTCACTCCGAAATGTCACTCAAGAAATCATACCGCAATTTTCCATATGACCCCTCTGCGACTCCTGAATTTTGTATGGACAGGAATTTGCATATAAATTTTCACCGCTCGTGTAAATAAACCTATTAATATCCGGTCGGGATTTCAACCCACAGTTTTGACCTTTCAAACAATCCAAAACTCTGAAACGTTCGCAAACGAACGAATTCGCATTCCTATCGATTTTGAATTCTACAAAACCGTGCAGCTAGTTAGCAAGCTGAAATTAAATTCCTCTATTTTCAATCCATATTTGCATTCTTGAACTAATATCTACTCGAAATTCCCAATTTATTTTAATCAAGTCACGTTTTATTGAAATGTTGTATATTTTTGTGTAGATAATTTCTCACTAAATTTCGAGAAATCCAAGAGGAACAAATTTCCTTGAATTTTGTACTAGATTGACAAGAAAGAGGATTACGAATATATTAATGTATGAAGAGCGTTGAACTTTTGGGAAAATAGAACCATAAAACCCAGGTCCTGACAATGGAGGTCGCAAATGCGAGAAGGAATTCAAGCCAAATGGAGAACTGTTCAACATACTGCATTCGAGTTTTTGCATTTCAGAAAACTTGCAGTAACTTCTCCGAATGGCAAGGGAGTGGAAAATATGGTCTTTCCCATTGTGGTGCTGTTATGCAAACGAGTATTGTCTAAAGGACAATAAGACTCCAGTAGTGCATTAACCTGCTCTGAAAGCCAAACTTCCAAATAGATTAGTGAATTAATTACTGATTTTCCTTGCATTAACGCCAATTTAAAAATACATTTAAGTTTCGGTGACATCTTGAACATTAGCCATAAACATTTATCGTAAACATTAGTTACATATCAAACCAGTGAAAAAACATTCTGAATATCATTTTCAGGTCAAAATGATCCACTTTCGCGGATCCGAAATTCCGATTCCAGACGGTCTGGCCTGGGCATGACCAAAAGTGTAACACTTTTTCTGGCCAGCCACAGGCCAGACCGCCTGGTCAGCCACTAGGGGTGAGTCGCTAGTTATGGGCTGGTCAGCTGCTACTTATGGAATAGGAAATAAAAGCCTTGTTTTGATAATGTGAATTTCTTTTTTTCTAACATTTTCAACACCCTTGAACATTTTTTGAATACGTCAAAAAAAATTGCTGATCGAACTTAGAACTTTTCCTGCTCTTGGCTCGCTAATCAGCACCAAACCTGAACCAGACCAGACTGCCAAGGTAATAACAAAGAAAAGTCTTGTTATGATAGTGTGAAATTCGTATTTTCTATCATCTTGGACACCCTGTAACATTCAAGCCACTTTGATGCCAAAAAGATGAATTTCTACAAAATAGTTAAATTGTTACATCGAAAATATGATTTTTCAACAATAAAACTCAATCTTCCAATAAACAGTTCAGTTTTCAACAAAAAACAAAGATTTTTCATGAAATTTTTCAAAAACATTTTACTTTCTAAATCAAATTTCATTATGAAACGACGTTTCTTTAATTGCCAGAATTTAGATTATGTTTATTTCTCTAATTTTCGTGGGGGGGGGGGGGGATTTCCGATCTTTCGCTTACCAGTTTAAAATCATCTTATTTTTCCTGACCTTCGGTAATTTTAATTTCCAGTGCTTTACATTGTGCAATTTTAAATGATAATGTAATAATAATATAATAATATAACCTGATATAAATTTTGAATAAAACTTTCAATATTCTTTCGAGTTGATTTAAAATCTCAAATATATCCAAGACAGGGGACATTGATCTGATTTATTATCATCATTCATTTTTGGACCCAGCACAGTTCGACATCCCTTGAGTATATTTTTAGAGATTGGCCCCCTTTTGAGATTGTTCTTCATTTTCACACGCCAATGCTTTTACAGATCCCACTGGACTATATTTTTCATGCTAGCTTTCAACGTCCGATCCCTCCGACCTTCGGGAGGAACGTGGAGCAAGAAAACATTTTGATACTAAACATTTGCACAACCTTGAGGATGTGCTTAGCATTGTTTCAATACTGATATTGCCAAAGAAAGCTACAACACCTTGTTTTTGAAACACGTTTATACTAATATTCATATTACTAGATAAAAAATGTTATGATATTATGAAAAGATCCCTCCGTCGTTTTCTCAATAATTTAAAGGAACTTTATTTTCTTTCTTGACCACGCTTATTTTTACTACGCCCTTCAACAACCAAATTCAACACATTTATTTTCTTCTTTAGCGCCCGTTAATTCAGCCATTCTTATAGGCGACTTTTAGTTTTCTAGAGTGTGTCACTCAGTAATTTTTGATAACCACTCCCACCTTTAATGACCATTCCCACTCACTACATCCTTGGTCGTGTTCATTTTTATTGGGCGCACCTTTTGTCACACTTATTTTCCTATAAACGTAATCATTAGTCACACACTTGATCGCAGACATTTTTCTTGAAGACTGTCATGGGCCACGCCCCTTGAGTAAACCCCTAGACATGCCTATTTTTAATGATCACGCCTAATTTCCTTGGATACTACAAATAGTAAAAAGAACAAGAATTGTAGTCGAAAACACTACTATCAGAAGAAATACACAATAAAAAAATATTTTAACCCTAAAATATGGGAGACAGTTTGATGGAATTTTGTCTTGAAGATCTACTTGGGGTAGTTTGAAAAATGACATTGTCAAAAAAAGGTACGATATCTTGTTTCTAAAACATGTTGACTTTGTTCACTTTCTTGACTACACCCATTTTTTTACCAGAATTTTTTTATCACGCCCTTTAAAAACACAACTCGACACTCCCATTTTTCTTTTCAGTGGCTTTCATTGACCATGCACATAACCAACACACCTGGTCACGACCATTTTTATTGGACAAGCCCTTCGTAATATCCATTTTTCCATAAACTTGACCACAGCCCTAGGTACGCCTGTTTTTAATGAAGGCGCCTACTAAGTGGTCCAAAAAAACATTACAAAATTTGTTTGATACTACAAAGCAACTTTTTTGTGAGTTTTCCGAAGAAAGAAATTACTTTTTTTTCTCCCAATCAATCAATATTAACCCGTGCCCAATAACTTTTGATCTTTATACCATTACTTACACTATTTTTCATCATAATAATACCGTTTTTAATGTTAATGGTTGTATTGTTTTCTTCATATATTTCCTAACTTTTCATAAAATCGAAGTGTTTTCATTGTCTTGAAACTCGGGATGAGTAGTCAAGTATTTTTCATAAGCTTGGCTATTCGTCCCAAATTTTCGGGATGACTGGTCCATCCACTGTTCCAACTATCCTAATTTTTGGGACGAGAAGATACAGCCTTATAAAATTTGTATTTGTATAATTTTTTCACCAAATTGTGAAAAATTAGTATTTTCTGAAAGAAATGTCGCAATTAACAAATAATGATAATAATAATTCTTCGTTTGAAACATTTTACAATTTTTCAAAAAATTTTTATTTGTTTCAATTCCCCTGTAAATCGTAAAAATTAAGTAGTGGGACCAATTATGCAGTTAATGCATCCTATGTCCTCTGTCATTCAATGCTTTTCTAGTTTAGAACATATAACCTAATAATTGTTTAAAATAGTTTTTTTCAGTAAGATATGAATAGTCACTTTTTCAAACTAATATGTACCATTTTTCGTTGATGTTTGTTTCCCAAAATTCGCTTCAAAAATTTTTTATATTCAAGGAGACGAAATCAATCTGAAAAAGTAACTGTCCATAAGTTATTGAAAAAAATCGTTCAAATCAATTAATAATTTAACTATGTAAGGTATTTTCACGATTTACATGCGTGGCAAATTTTCACCTATATTAAGGAAGCTCACAAAATGGGGTGGGAGATCGTTGCTCTCTGGAAAAGAGAGTTTTTTTTGGTTCACCCTTAGCCATAAGCTCAGTCTCAAACATTTTTCTTGAAGGCTGCCCTAGGCCAAGCCCTTCGGTCACACACCCGGACACACCTATTTTAATGACCACGCCCAATTTTCTTCGCTACCATAACAAGAGAAAGGGAAGTAAATTAGATTCAGCCATACTGCTATAAGAAAAAGTACGCATAAAAAATATATCTTAAAATGAGGACGATATAACAGAGTTCTCCATTCTGAAAAAAAAGAAATATCTTTTTAACTATGTAATCAAAAGCTGTGGAAGAGAGGGTAAGAAATGTAGGAGAGAAGGCAAGAGTAATACAGCTAAGGATCCAGAGAGGAAAGAAAGCATTAGGCTGAGAGAGGTGGTAGTAGAGGATGAAGGTGTGGTGTATTCTATATGCTGAGGAGGTATAGAAATGACAGATCAAAAAAAGGAAATGTTAAGTGTTGTTGAAGCATAGGAGGTAAAGAGTTTATGCAAAGAGGTATTCAGATTGAGGGAAGGAGGGGGATAGGAAATTAGGGAAATAAAGGGAGTGATGAAAGGGACGTAACAATCATGTAGTGGTAGGTAGAGTATACGAGGTAGATAGTGGAGGGGAGAGAGTCGAAAAAAGTTAACGTGTTTAGATAAAGAAGTATAAGAGAGGTTCTAATGAAATTAAGTAAAGACGTATTTAGGTTAGTAAAACGATAGGAAGTGGCTATACATATAAGTGACAAGGTCAGAGGACTTAAAGAGGAGTAAGGATGGAGATTTAGAGAGGAGATAGAAGAGAATGGATTATCAAGAAGGAGATGAAGGGTCAGAAGAGAAGATGAGAAAGAAAGGGCGGTTAGAAAATGTTGTATAGAAGAGGGAGAAGTGTTAAAAGAGGTAGAGGGGATAAGGTGTTTAATAAAGGGAGGGGATTTTAGCTATTAATCCTAAGACGGGGTTTATATTCTAATGAAATGATCCATTCTGTAAAAGTTAGAAATTTATACCCTCTGGTATTTCAGAAAATCAAATATTCGCCCATTTGAGTTCCCTTGCTAGTCATGAAATGAATCTTCCTTCAAGAACAAATGCGAGGCACTTTCGAGAAAACTAAAAATGCCTTCCTCATAGAGACAGTAAAATAGTAAGTTATGTGCCTGCTATAAAAGTAAAAAGCATCAGATCAGTTGATGGTAACAGCTGGAGGTAGTTTTCAAACGGTTCGGTTGTAACTCGTATTCATCTTTGAGTGATCCTTCGATCCGGAGAGATCGCAGGCAAAATCGAAAATGAATATTTGGGTTTACCGTGCGCTTTATACCTGCATGACTGCTGAGTGCTTCTTTATCTTTCAAAACGCTTGGATCAAAGGCAAACTAGTCTGCCGTATCCGCCGGGGAATCCCCGGTAAAGGCTCCACCATCCATCCCCGTGTCAGAGAAAAACGGTTACTTCACTTCCAGTCCTTCTCCTGGTAATTTTTCTCGCAAATGAAGGCCACTTCTTCAGAACTGTTGTTTTTAGGATTTATTATTATCGTGTTTGATCTATCTAGAGGGTTTAAAATTAAGGAATAGATTAGGGACCGTCCATAATGTACGTTACTAATTTTGGGCTATCTTTACCCCCCACCCCCCATGAAAGTAACGTAACCGTTGACTAAACACATATTTCACGTTTATTCGCTTTCTTGTGAATTCAGTTGCTTCGGCAATGAATCAAGAATATTTTTAAATATTGAAATATCAGACTTCACAGCCCGAAATGCTCTCAAAATAGGGGAAACTGGGGAGCAATGAGAGAATGAATTCATTTAAATAACATTAACGTAAATGCAATATTGAATTCAATAAGAAACGCTTTAAATTGCTACCTTAAAATTTTGAAATATATTGCATTTTCAACAAAATAGTTGAATCAACCAATAAATATTCTCTACCAGGAGAGATTAATTTTCAAATCAAAATTACGTATTTTCAAAAAAAAATTATATAACCAAACAGTTGCATTAAAAACAAAATAGTCGAATTCTCTAAAAAATTATTAAATTTTTAACAAAATAGTTGAAATTCACACAACATAATAAAACATTTAACAAAATAGGTGAATTCTTAACAAAATAACTGAATTTGGCCAGTACAGAGATGAATTTTCGATCAAAAAGATGAATCTTCTTCACAAAAATAAGAATTTTCAACAAAATACGTGAACTCTTTACCAAGTATTCGAAATTTTTACTTATAATGGATAATTTTTAACCAAAAATAGAAGAGTAAGATTTTCAGATGAACAAATGATTTTTAATTTGAAAAAGCCCAGAATGTTCAACAATATGGGTAAATTTTCAATCAAAGTGTTAAATCTTTGAAAAAAATGGAATTTTTATGATCTTATAACCAAGCAGTTTGATTTCCAAGTAAGGAGACGAATTTTTGACCGAATAATTAAATTTTCAACCAAAAACATGATACTTCCAGCTAGAAGGTTAATGCTCTATGAAGAAGACGAATTTTCAACAAAAGATGTAAATTAAAAAAAAAATTGTTGCATTTTGAAACCAAGATAACGAATTATCGACAAAATAGTTGAATTTTCAACCGAAAAATATGGGATGTCAACAAAAAAAGGTTTTTTCTACCAAACAGTCAAATAAAAAAAATATTTAACCAGATAGTTGAATTTTGTAACAAAATGGTTCTGTTTTCAAAAAAAAAATACGTAAATTGTCGTCAAAATTGTTAAATTTTGAAACCAAGAAGACGAATTATCTACAAAATTCTTGAATTTTTAACCCAACAAGATGATTCGTCAATGAAAAAGTTAATTTTGTACTGAATAGTTAATATCAGCGAATGATTCAAATTTTAAGCAAATAATTAAATTTTCTACCAAAATAGTTGCAATTTCAGCCAAAAATATGCATTTACAACATAATAGTTAAATTTTCGAAAAAAAATTAATTCTCAACCAAACAGTTGCATTAGAAACAGAATAGTTGAATTTCCTACAAAATATTTCAATTTTCAACAAAATAGTTAAAATATACACCAAATAATTAAGCTTTTAACCAAATAGTTAAGTTTTCAACCAAATAGTTAAGTTTTCAACCAAATAGCTAAATATTTAACATACAAAGATGAATTTTCAACCAGAAAGAATTCTTTTCTTGCCAAACAGACAAATTTTTAACAAAATACAGGAATTTTTAACCAAAGGTGGAATAGTAAAATATTCAGATAAAAAAGATGGGTTTTCATAAAAAAGACACGAATTTTCAAGGAAATAGTTATATTTTTAACCGAAGTAGTAAATTTTTAGAGAGATACATTAGTAAAAACTTTCAACCAAGTAGTTAAATTTTCAACCTAAAGGTTGAATTTTGAATCAAATAGTTACATTTCCAAACAAAAGGATGATTTTTCCACAGAAAAATTAATGTTTTACCAAAAAGACGAATTTCCAACGAAATACTCAAATTTTGACAATATTTTTCGATTTTGAAACCAAAAAGACAAATTTTCCACAAAATATTTCAATTTTCAACACAAAAATATGATTCTTAATAAAAAAGTTATATTTTTACCAAGTAGGTAAATCTAGAAAAAAGTAGTTCAATCTTAATTCGAATAGTTGAACTATCTACTAATATAGTGGAATTTTAAATCAGAAATATCAATTTTTAACAAATAAGTTAATTTTCAACTTGAACTAAAATGATAAATCTCCAACCAAAAAACTTGCATTCTTTCTACAAAGTAGTTCCAACATCAAATCAAGTAGTTGATTTTTCAACTAAAAAAGAGGAATTCTTAGCGAAACATGTAATAAGGATTAACCAGTAAATAGCATCAATGCTTCTATTTCTGATTGATTTTATTCTCAATGACCATTTGAAGCCTTTGCTGGTTAATCCTCCAATTTATAATAGGTAAAAACTGGAAGAACAAAACATGTAATAGTTGATGTTTTAACCAGAAAAGATTAATTTTCAACATAATAGTTAAATTTCCAATCAAAAACAAGATTGTTTAACCAAGAAAGTTAGTTTTCGGCTATAAAAGACGAATTTTCAAAAAAATACATCAATTTTCAACTGAAAAAGATACATTTTTACCCGAATGATTAAATTGTTGAGTGAAAAATATATATTTTCCTCTGAAAATGATATTGTTATATTTTCAGTTGAAAAAATTCATTTTCAACCAAAAATGAAACAAACTTTCAATAATACAGTTCGTTAAATTTCCAACCAAAGAATACCATTCTTAAGCGAACGAGATGAATCCCACTAAAAATATAATAATACACTTTTCAATCAAAAGAATTAAATTTCTATCAAAAACAGTTTGATTTTATTATTGGGTTCTTAATTCAATTCGCGTTTAAGCGAAAAAAATGAGAAAGGGAAAAAGGAGAAGTTTCATAAAAATAGGGAAAGGAGTGTGAATTCTATTTTATAATTTTCCCCCTCCTTTCCTCCAATTGGTAACGTAATTTATGGACAGCTCCTGATGAACTTATCTAAAATGGAAGGATATAGAAAATTGAACAGACTTGAATTTTCGACAAAATTGAAAAATATCCGACTGCAGCAGTCTCATTATGAAGGGATAAATTACTTTTAGATTGATTCTTGTGAAAGACAATTCTTCCTCCACATTCAATTTATTCAATCTTCAAGCTTCCTTTCACTCACTTTTTAATTTCACTTCTCGACGGGGAAAATTTTTTCCTAATGGATTCAATCCTTGACACTGAAGGAAGGAGCAGGAAGAGGTAATCGCTTCGTTTGACGTGTCTAGTGATGTAAGTTCCCTATAAGCGCCAATATCATGTTTTCCATTAGGTTCAATTTGTTCCGGAAATTGAACAAGTGGCATCTTGTGATTTAATCAACAGACAAGTTCTCGGTCATAGTATTCATTGTGTGAATCTCAAAGTGAATTCTCTCCGAAGTCCTAGTTGAAAATAATAATAATAATGTCTTCCTAATCTGTTATCGTTTAGAAGAAGATTTTATTGCTTACTAGGCTAGGATACGCGCACGCCAACTTTTGTATTATTTTTATCATCCAATCAATTTTTAAATTTCTATTTATTTGTTAGAATTTTTCAACCGGTAAAATTCTCGCTAAAATTAGATTCTGAAAGACTGTATTCAGTGAATCCATGTAAAGTATACTAATTTCATGTACGATTACTATTATTATTAACAGTAAAGGGCAAGACATCATTTGAAGGTTTGGAGTGCACGACTTATCCAACTGTAAATCTGGAAAAAATATGAATAATCATTATTTTAATTAAATTTTTTAATAATAATGATATGAAAATATCCACAAAATAAATTGTGGTACCTTGAATACAAACAATATATTACTACCATATTTATAAACAACTCATCAAAATGCTCTGATAAATCATTTAAATATATTACTTGGATTTAAATATATTACCTTCGATACTAATGGGCCCAAGTGGGGAACCATACATAATAATTTTGTGAGGCTCCTCATTTGGGGTGATCGCTAGAGAGATTGATCAGCAACCTGGGTCGGAGCAGTGTTGCGGAGTGAACGTGTCATTTATATAAATAACACGAGAACTCCAGATCAATCTAAAACATCTATACATAACACCTACATACCCATCCACCCTATACCCATATACCGATCAACCTCATACCTATATACCTATTTCACTACCTTCCAACCGAACAAGTCACGCCTACCCCGGAAGGGAAAAGGCTTAATGGTATAATAATAATAACTTCCGTATTCTTGGGTTATGCCATTTAATATTGTGAAAAAACCTAATTTTTGTACAATCTCATTTGCGGGTGCTTTCACAGCTATTTTCGTAAATCAGCGCATCAAGCTACATCGCTAAACTATGAAAACATTAATATTTTTTACATTTATTTGGAATAATTTGTTTTACTGCCAAGAAGCTATCATAAATGAGAAGAAAACACATGAGAATGACGTGTAAAATAAGATTGGTGTCAAAAGAATAAATACATATATCCCTCGCTCATCGTATTTGTAAAGAGCAGGCAGCAGTTCCTAAGCTAATATAGATGATACATTAGGATTCCAAAATAAACGACCTGATTTGTAAAATTCTTATAACAAATATCGCAAGTTTGCGAAGTTCACATACAGAGCTTGAGATAAGATGGCATACAATTCCCGCATAATGCTGAAAAATGGGAGCCCTAAAATCTGAATAGGCTGGGCAAATGACAAGTAGATGATAGAGATACTCTCTCACCATGAAGGTTGAAAATAGAATAGATCCTTGCAGGGTCGAAAATAAATCTGTAGTTGTCATGGCGAATATAACCTCTGGTAGAACCAAAGAGTTTAATCTGGGCGACCAAGCTAGAGATATAAAAGGACATCCTGACTGTCAAATAGGGCTGTATACGCGGAAACAAATTGATGTGTGGAAAAACTTCTTAGCTGTTAGTTTTAAGCAATCCAGCATAATCAGGACACGTTAAATGGTCAGCAAAATTCAAAAGAATTTGCTCTCCATTTTCTTTTAGAGTTTCAAAATTTAAGTAAGGCCATAGATGTTCTGAATCACAGATCGAAAAAAAGTCTTCAATTGTGGTAGCCAGTTATATTTAGAATTACACAGAGGCTTATTAGCCAGGAAATAGATTTTTCTGAAATAGAGTTTTGGGTATCTTCCATATCCAAAAAGTTTTCGTACCAACCCAGGGGTAGCTTAAAGATATCATGGGCCAGTTGCAGTCTATTCATTTCTAGTCGTAATGCGTAGTTCGTCGTACATGAAGGGGGATTCAGAACCCTTTACATGAAAGTTGAGTGCACTTTTTCTACCATCTTAGTATATCTTAGCCCCCAAATTGCTATTACGTAGTACAGTACACTCAATGTTAGACTATAAAAGAGTGTAGTGTTTTTTTTTTATTCCAGGAGTCTGAATTAACAGAATACAGGGTTCTGAGGACAGCCCCGCTTGCAACATCAGCTGAGCTAATTTTTCTATCTGCCTCCTCAATGAATAATACAGATTGCGAGAAAGTAGTACCCAGATAAACGAACTTGTAAACTATTCCTAGCTGCTCACCCTCAAAATAGAAAGTATAGTTTCCTGAACGGCTCTTGTAGAAAACTAAGATTTTTTATTCTGTTTTATTAACTTTTAATAAGTTTACTTTACAGTATTGCTCTATCAATTTTATTTTAAATTACAAATCTGCTCGAGAGTTTGCGAGAACAACTATATCGTCTGCGTTGGCCAATAAAATAATACCAATCAGGTGATCAATCGCAATAACTTCTGCTGCATGATTCCTCATGTACTCTGCAAGGTCAGCTATAAAAAGGGCGAAAAAGAGGGAGCTTAGCATTTGATCTTAGAGTACTCACAGGTTGATCAGAACAGGCGAGGTTATACTAGTCAAGGTTCTAATAAACATAAAAGCATTTTGGTATAGACTTTCAATGATTTCAACAATTTTTGAACTCATGCCTTTTTTTGGCAAATTCTGTCACAGGAGAGGTGGTTAATCGAATTAGAGGGATCTGAATAAAAATTTTAGCAATACAATTTATTAATAATATTTCTATGTAGTTATGTTAATCTGCTGTGGAGCCCTTTTTATGAAGCATAACAGGATGTATGTTTGCCCAGGAAGACAGTGTATCTTCTTTCTCCCAGACTCGGCCGAATAAGTGGACCAAGTATTGTTAGCAGACATTCGACAAATTCTTCTAAAATTCGCTTGTGATTCCATCCTCTACGGGTGACGTTTTATTCTTTATCAACCGCAAGCTTGACTTAACTCATTCAGAGCTAATAGTATAATCTTTCAAAGGATGCAAATTATCAAGCCATACAAAACTTACTAAAATTTTTTCTTGATAGATAGCCAATTTTTGATAGCCAATCTATATAGTAAATCAGCTTTGAACTATTGCTTTACAGACTCAAGGAGCTTAAGATAGCATTTTCTCAGTCACTTTTGCTCGCTAAAATTCTCATCAGAAAAACTAGACTTACATTTTTCCAGCGAATTTCTTATTGTACCTCTGAAAGCTTCACAGTCTATATCGAACCAAGGCTTCTCACCATGCGAACGCCAAACAATAAGATCTTATTTTTCTGCTACCTCTGAAATTGCCGCCAACTAATTTTGATTTCAAGTTTTTACATCCTCACTATTACATTCAACATTTGGTATAGCTAAAATTGGTTCAGTATACTTATTTTCCGGATCATCTTTCCATACCAATTTTCTGAATTCAAGTTTTTCTTCCACTTTATTAAGATTGAGCAAAGATGCAATTCTAAGACTTACGCAAATCGGAAGGTGATTAATTGAGGATGGAATACTGATAACAGAAAAATCAGAAAACCAAGGTCAGGGAGCCAAGGTAATAAGCTACTGGATCGATAACACTTTTACCGCTATTTCCTGGCGACCCTATACAATGAAAGTGTGCCGGGGTGTCCCCTGAGCATCGCCCATTTATGATCACTCAAATATGAGATTCCAAACATTCTGTTACTGCTGCTTCTCTAGGGTTAATCTCAGGGTCTATTTATTGACGAATGTAAGGAACTACAGAAAACCTAAAAAGTACCTCATCATCCAATTGATTGAACCCGCCAATGCGCGAATTGAAATTCCCTCCTAGAAAAAGCGGAATGTATGGTTGTTCAATACTGATTCTGTTAAGAATCCCCTTCCAGTCATCCAGAAGTCCATGCACAGTTTTCGATGGTGCAAAATATACATTTCAAATTAATACCTGAAAATCCTGACGCCAATATTCAACAAATAACCATGATGGGGTCAGGCTTTCTATCTCATGACCAAGATAGCCAACTATCTAGACCCAAAATACGGGACGGCCGGATCTTACCACTGAAGACCTTTTTTTTAAGGGAAGGTTTTTTAAATAAACGGAAAAACTAGATAGTCTAGATAGTTGGCTACCGCGGTCATAGTACGAAAAACTTTATCCTACTTATGCGCGCGTATCATGAACTTGAAATGAGCTAAATAAGCTTGAAAGGATGTAATGCGAGTGTAGTGAATATTAATTTTTTACCAAACAAGTATAGATTTATAAAAAGCATAGTACTAATGCGGGACTGTCCCGGCGAATGCGGGACGGTTGGCTACCTTGCCTTTATCATTTTCTTTAATCGCTTTATTTACAATGACGGAGTGATTGGGAAGCCAGTTGGTTGGATTTAGAGACAGCGATGTAATCCATATTTTATTGAGGCACACCATATCCTTGTTGTTAATTAAAATAGCTATGTCCGAGAAATTAGTATATCCATTAACATTCCAGAAAATAATACGAAGGCTGACATTATCTTCCCCAGAGGAGAGAGAATCAGGAGAGATGTTTGATACAGTCGGCGGAGGTCGAAAAAGGGGCTGAAAGCCCTTCTCTACGTATAGTTGATAGTCTGATATTTTCATTTTGTTGCTGTCTGATTTTCAGTTCCTCCTAATTGTGCGGTTAATACCCGAGTCCAGTCTCTGATCTGAATAGTTGAAGGAGCAGGAGATTAAAACAATGATACCTATAATTTTAAAAACTATATTTGGATCCGATACTCAATTCCTGATATGAAAATCCTTAAACATGTATTTGCATTGACGTGGTTAAATAGTTTTTAGTTTATATTTATTGATTCGAACTTTTATTTCATAAAATATGATTTATCAAAAAACTTTCACACTAATTCAATAAAATTAAAATAAAAATGTTGAGGGAAAAATAACAGCGTATCAAAATACATTGCTAAATAATTAAAACATATCTATATAAAGTCTTGATAATTGAATTCAGATACTCATTCCACGGCCGTGTTTGTGAATAAGTGCATCAAAATACATCGCTTAATAATTGAAACATCATTATCTATAATTTTAAAAATTATATTCCGATTGGATAGTCAGTTGATAAATTAAAAACGATTAAACAATTATTTGCATTGAAACGGCTAAGTAATGTAGGAAAATAACAGCGTATGAAAATACATCGGTAAATAATTGAAACGGGCCGTCCTATTTTCGTATTGGGTACGCTTCTACATTTTTCATGATAATTTGACAACCAGTAGATATTTCGTTATGTTCTTACTCTCATTTCAAAGAGGATATTTCAAACTTCAATTTAGAGAATTCTCCATTTTTCTATTTACTCCCCCATAGCATGCAAAAAGTCACAAACATTTAAATTAATTATATAAGGCTTTACATAAAAACGGCTAATCTCCATTGGTAGTTATCGTGGTAGCGGCCATTTTTTTGCTGATAGGGTAACCTCTTGATTTGAAAGTAAAATCTACGGAAGAAGGAAAGTAAATTCCTGATTTTATCGATCACCGATAATAATTATTTCGATTTACGTATTTTTAATATTACTTTTAATAACAGCTCTAACCATCCAGACTGATGCACTGAATTATCATTCTGCTCAATACGTAAAATGTACTTCGATAATTTCTATAAATTCATTTAGTTAAGGTAATTTGTCTACGCGCTCAAGTCTTATTTTTTCTTATTATTTCTCTTGGCACGTGAAGTTGTACTAATCTTATAGTGAAGAAATTGATTAAGGTAAAGTCAATAATACTCAAAATTAAAATCCTCACAGAAGTTAAACATTTATTCATAAAACAAGAAAGCCCGTATAAAATTAAAATTCGTACAATTAAATTCGTGTTGATAGACTCGCCAGTCGTGAGAGTACTGAGGTCCCTCTAGCTTCGATTCACATTCGAAGCTTCGTCGTTTCGCAGGACCTCTGATAAGATCGCTAAGGAGCGATAAGCGTATGAATCCATGTGATTCACGTCAAATTATATTTACGCAGTAACATAATTCATGATTGACTTTTTCAATATACGACGGAAAATGTATTTCAATGATTCTTCTACATTTTCCATACAGTAACAGATGTTCTACTTTATCATTATGCGCGTTATATTTCGGCCGATATTACATCACAAATATTAAACAAATTTATATGATTGTAGTATACGTATCCAAAACATAAATACATTTTTATTATACAACATCATTTTCATTGTGATTATAAATTTAGGAAAATTAATGAAATACATTTTACGTATATTATGAGAGTGAATCAAACTCAAAATACATACATTTTACTTTATAACATAGCATTGCAGTGGCGCCACAAACTGAGGAAATTTTGGCATTCATCTAGTAGAAGATAGTACAGTACTACAATATAATATCGGCCGAAATATAACGCGCATAATGATAAAGTAGAACTTATGTAACTGCATGGAGGAATGTAGAAAAATGACTGAAATACATTTCACGTCGTATAGAGAGAAAGTCGATCATTACTTAACTAAATTGAATACAATTCTTAATCAAATAAATTTTACGTATTGGGCAGAATGATTATTCAATAAATTATATTCTTTATTTTACCTGATCATTGCGTATCTTATGCATCACATAGATTTAAATGGTTAGAGCTGTTATTGAAAGTAGTATTAAAAATACATAAATCAAAATGATTATCGGTGATTGACAAAATTAGGAATCGACATTTTTACTTCTGTAGATTTCAATTTAATTTGATTTGAGTTAATGAGTAAAATAAACGCCGCTACCACAATTAATGCTAATGGATATTAGCTGTTTTTACATGAAGGGTTAAAAAGGAGTAAATAAAGAGTAATTCAAAAACTACATAGGGGTGAAGGGATTTAGGGAGAATGTGACGTCAGACATGGAGAATATAAATATTAATACATTTTTTTCTGATGTACTTTGAAAAAATAGAAATTAGTGACTCAATTTTACAACTGAAAGATATAAATACAGACTTAACTTTCGTTTCTTCGCTTGAATGCGAACTAAGTGAATAAAACACAATAAGAAAATTCAACTATTTTTCTATGAAATTCAATCCTTTAAAATTGAAAAGTCTTCTACTAAATTTTTAAATGGGAATTCATATATTTCGGATACAAATTCTACTAGTATATATAATTAATTGTTTTAACTGTAAATATAACTATTCCATTATTGATTGAAAATTGATAGTTTTTAATTGAAAATTCGACAATTTGTGCTAAAACTGATGTCTTTTGTTGTAAATGTTTTTTTTTGTTGGAATGTTAATCTTCTTGATTGAAAATTCAACTACTTGGATGAAATTTGAACCACTTCGTTGAAAATTCATGTTATTAGTTGAAAAACAATTTTTCAGCTGGAAATTTATCTGTTCCATTTTTGGTTGAAAGTTGATCGTTATTTGAGTGAAAATTACCTATTTTGTTAAAAATTCAACTTTTTTGTTCAAAGTTCGTCTCTTAGGCTGAGTATTCAACAGTTTTACTGAAAATTCATCTATTTTGTTGATTAAGCAACTGCTTTTGTTTAAAGTTTCATCTGTTTTTATTAAAAATACGACCATTTAGTTGAAAATTTATCTTTGTAGGTAGAAAATTTAACTATTCAGTTAAAAATTAAAAACAATTCCACAATTTGGTTCTCAATGAAAGTGTTTGTTCAGTAATTAATTTTATGTTTGTTTAATTGAAATTCAAATCTTTGATTGAAAAATCATCTTCTTTGGTCGAAAATTCAACTATGTAATTATGAGTTCAACTAGTTTGTTGAAAAGTTAATTATTTTGTTACGAATTAAACTATTCTGTTAAAACGTTATTTTCCTTGTTCCAAAATTCAACTACTTTGTTGAAAATTCTTTGACATTATAAAAATATAAACATTTTCTTGAAATCGTAACCTGTCTAACCTTGACTTGAATACACAAATTTGACTTTCATCCCATTTGTTCGTTTTTAGGAGTGATAATATAATCAATAATTTTCTTGAAATTCTAGCCTACCTAACCTGTAATAGGTACAATTTTACGCTTTTGTTCAATTTTTTCTATAACTCAATTGATTTAATACGCATTTTTGAAACAAACATAAGTGGTGTATTAGAGTAGAACTGGGCGAGGCAGCCAGGACGCCACATTTTCGAGTGCTGAGCACTTGTTCGAAGTGATATCGAATTGTGTATGGTGTCGTAAGAAAGCTTGATTCTCTGGCTACGTTATTGCCTCGTGGCCTTTTTCACGTAGCTTACACGTTACAGTTTCTACAACCGTTTTACAGAGACGCTATATTTTTGCTCAACTATAAAAACGTGGGGCGAGGCAGCCACCCATATAATACACATACTTATAATAATGTATAAGTTCTTCATTAGGTCCACGATGATATATAAGAATAAAAAATAAAATAAAATGTCTTCTCTGACATTTTATGGAACTCAAAAGAAGAACTCAGAAAAATTTGAAACATTAGTATGTCATCTTCGTTGCTGCTGTCCGAGGATTCGTAAGGAGTTTATACCTTCTTCGGGCGGCCTCGTCGAGGCCCGTCACAAGCAATTCACTCTTCAGCCTTTTCAGCATAATGTGCCGTTTGTTGGCTACCTCGCCGCACACGTGCTTTTTCCGAACAAATTTTGTGCAAAAAAAAGTATTTCGAATATCGAAAAACCAACCATTCCATCGTGCCAAGCACAAAATTCTACTGCGGAAAATACTTACTTACATTTTTTTACACAACCTATATACGAAGGATAAACAAATGTAAATTATGAAAATGTTCCTTCTGACTTTTGCAAACTGCGACAGTCACGACACTCAACCTTCGGCAAGTACAGCGGACTAACCTAACCGACCTTACATCACAAAGGCGCGCGATTTCAATTAATGCTGTGGGAATAAGAAGAAGTTGGCTGCCTCGCCCCAGTGGCTGCCTCGCCCTGTTCTACTCTATCGTGCCTATTTGCTTCAAATAGCAATTTGTGATACCTAAAAATACTATCCGAATATTGGAACACATGATGTCTGACCACTAAAAATCTTGTCCGGCTACTGGTGTTTTCGTAACTTTTTCCAGAAGCCTTTTTTTTCCTTTCGAAACGAAATTTGACTTAAATAAAGATAGCAGAAACAACTTTATAAATAAATATAGAGTCCAAAAATGTGCCTCTCCGTTAGAAAAAAGTTCAAAATAAGTGCCTACAATGAGTTAAATATTAGGATGACGCTATTTGTCCGACTACTTGTACGTTCACTCTATGTATATATATAATCAAATTTTGAATATATTTTATTGTTTGCTTTTAATTTGTCTGTTTGGATTGGAAATTCATTTTTCTTAGATGCCATATCTATCTGTTTTGGTATGAAATTGATCTGGTTTCGTTAAAAATTCAACTATTTTGTTCAAATTGCAATCTATTCTGACTTTAAATCTTAGGGTTTCATATGGAATTCAATATGGTGCATGCAGCTTAATTTTTATTGGGCAGAATTTATGTCCCTATTTCTGTAAAAAGTCACCGCATTTCCTCTATTTCAAGAACATTTTTGGCTATTGAGTACATTTCATTTCAGACCTGTATTAAATGAAATTAAAGAACAAATTTTGACCTTAAAGGGAGATGGGTGTATGTATTTATGACCTCACCCTGGGGTGTTCAGGTTTGTGTGATAATCCGTCAAGATGAAGGGGAGGAATAGAAAAAGTCTTCGAAATTATAGAGGAAATATTGTAAAAAAATATTGAAAAACAAAATATTGTAAACCACTGATTGCTTACAATTCCGAGTGTCTGTTGACGATTCTAAATGATATCAAAGGATTTTCACAGGTTACACATTTTCAATGATAATTTTTAGAAAGAAGACTTTTGCATGAAAAGTTCTAAGGACATTTGGTGGTAAACTCTTCGCGTCTTTTAATTTGGATCGTTTCACAAACAGCGTTGAGTAAAGTGCGTTCAAAGCAAGAGAAAAATTTTCAGTGAGAGGTATGAACTTAGACTCGTGTTTTACTTTACGATTCTAAATGTCTTTTTATGCAGTAGCACCAATCATTTTTCAAAAAGGTCGGGCAAAACTATTTCAGCTCGTCCCCACCTTTCATCCCTCTGTTTCCCAGCATCCCACTTCCAATAAGCAGAAAAAAAGAAAATTAAAGTGAGAATATTATTGAAGAGAAGCACATTTATTTCAGTAATCAGGAACTTTTGAAGCAAAGATTCCATGGGATTGCAAAAGATCTAATGGATTATATAGAAAAAAATTATAGGATAATCAGCAACAGAATGAATAATACAAAATATTGAAGGAATTGATTTAAATCATAGAGAAACTAAAAAAGAACAGTTTATTTTAGACCATTTGTAATCTTATATAAAACTACACAGAAATAGCGATTTTGTACAAACAAACTATACACAGAAAAATCTGCAAATTTCCTTGACATCTTTGAAAATGCTTAAAATTTAATTAAAATTCATATGAAAGCCTTTTGGAATCTCTTGGAATTCTTTGATGCCTTAGAAAATATTCTTAAGTAAATAATAAAATTCTTTCAAATATGTTAACATTCTTTGAAATCCATTGAAATTTGTAAAATCCCTCAAAATCTATCAAATAATTGAAGGTCCATTAAATCTTAATCTCTCAAATTTTGTATAACTCTTGAAATCGTTTGGAAACCCTTAAAAGCATTTTATAGCCCTTGAATATAATTTAGATTAAACTTTATAATTAAATTTCTTTCAAAAACAACGTTTAAATCTCTAGACATATTTTTAATTTCTTGAAATCCTCATACATTCGATAAAATCCTTGAAGCTTGTGAAAATGCTTGAAATACCTTAAACCCCCTTAAAAACATTCGAATCGCCAAAAATTCTTTGAAATTTCATTCAATCAAATTTATTTTGAAAATTTCACTAGAAATCCATTGAAATCTTTGGAAATCCTACAAAATTCTTTGAAATCCCTTTACATTTTGTATATTTATTGAAATCTGTTAGAATCCCTCAGAATCCCTCAAAATCTTTGAAAAACGGAAAATGCATTCAAAAAAGTATACATCATTTGAGAGCCCTCAAATAATCTTTCAAAATTAGTAGAAAATAGGAGTCATTTGAAACCTCCTGAAATGTTTAGAAATCTTCAAATGCCTGGAAATTTTTATGAAATCTGAAGAAATTTCTTAAAATCTGGGGAATTTCTCTGGAATTCTAAAAAATTAAAAATGTATCCTTCTTGATTGAAAATTTACATTTTTTGTTGAAAATTCGTCCTGTTGAGTTGAAAATTCCACGCTTTAGTTAAAAATTACCTTTTTTGTTGCAAATTCAACAATGTGGTTGCAGTTTTTTTGTCTTGACTGAAAAATGTTTCTTGGTTGAAGAATCATCTCTTTGGATAGAAATTTCATGCTTTTCGGTTAAAAATGAAACCCTCACAACAAAATGATATCCTTGGCATATCCCTAGGATATCTCGGCAGGATATGTGATATCCTGAAAAATGTTCCAAAAATCTCCCGGGATATCCGTGGCATATTCCAGGGATATCGAGATTTCCGCTCCTGATATCGTAACAGAATATCCTAACGATATCCCGCAAGAATGTCCACAGGATATCCCAATACCATAGTAAAATATCCCACGAATATCCTGATATTATAATAAAAAATTCTGCTGATATTCTAATTAATTACTAGGGGATTAAAAATTCAAGAAATAAACAATATACATATAAGAATAACAATTTTATTGCTTTTATTACATTTTTGATGTATATTTTATATGTATTAGGTATATGGAGGCTCGCTGGAGGTTATAAATATATCTGCGTGGCAATGGATAAAGCTCATGAAAAATTTGATGTTTTAACTAATTACTTTTATTTTGCATTTAACTGAATAAAAATTTTTGTTCGTTAATTTTTTGACTAATGATTTGATTTCCATTGTAAACTAATGAAATTCATTAAAGTATATAAATTTATACATTTTGTGCACTTTTGAGGTTAAGTTAACTGTAATGAAGAAAAAGCCGGTCGGGTTTTCGAAACTTCTGATCTTTTGAAACGTGCAGCTTGCACTTCTTGCATGCATGATTCATTGAATTTGGTATACCTACTAATGTAAAATTTTGTTACCTTTTTTCATGATTTTGCCAAATTTTGATTCATTTGTACGGCCAACAACATGTCACAAGTGTTGAAAAAGACAAGACTGAAAAGTTATATATGAAAAACCGGCTCTATATACATACTTTCTTCGATTCTTTTTTTTGTAGCTCCGGGAAAGTATATATATTTTTTAAAAAAATGATGAGTTTGTTTATTTAGAGCACAATGAGCATGAATTATTTGTAAAGGGTACATATATGATTTTTTTTAAATATTATAAAAAATTATATTATTAGGACATCTTGGGACATCTTGGGGACATCCTTGGCATATCCTGCATTTTAAGTATGGGACATCGTAAGAATATCCTAGGATGTCCCGAATTATGGAAATTAAGATATCCCGTTCTACGAAAATTGGGACATTAATGGGATATCCTCAGCATATTCTGGGATATCTTTCGGACATTCCAGGGATATCGAGATTTCCGCCCCGTAGGAGATCATTCGCGATGTCCCTGGGATCTCCTGGGATATGCCTGCGATATCATGGGAGATAAATGGGATATTCTGTCGATATCCCTTGCTGTGAGGGAACTGTTTGATTGCACATTTAATTGTTTTGATGAAAATTCAACTATGTCATTGAAAGCTCATCCCTTTTGGTTTAAAAAATAAACTCTACTTTTATACTCTAACAATATACAAAACATTAAATTGAAAAATGTTCATATTCTGAAATTCTTTTTTAATGTACGACTATTTAAAAAACCTCCCACTTTTCTGTTTGTCTTTCTTTAAGACGTGAACATTTTTTTTCTAAGGTATTTTCATGACCTAAAAGCTCTCAGATATATATTTCGAATTTTCTAAGAAATTAAATTTCTGTTCAGTATTCATGAAAAAATAATCAAAATTGTCTGACAAAAATAGGGAAAAATGTCAGAACTTTCAATTTTTCGTATCAAAGAGGATTTTTGAAATTTCAGGGGTGGGAGAAAAGGAGAAAGGGGAATTACGTAGAAGAAGGGGACGGACTGTGATCCCTGAAAGAGTCGATTAGGATTTTTTAAATTTTGGGAATTGTATAAAACTTACATCTGAAGAGATTTTTTAGCCACAGATTCCAAATACCGCGTCACAACTTAGAAATTCAAAATAGCAGATTTAATATAGCGACAAATATTTTTTTAAATAATCAGATTTGTATAAAACTCATTTTTTGAGAGTTTCCTGAACAGATTCAAAACAATGTATAAAAATTAAAAATTTTCAATTGCGTAGGATGTCAGATTAGTATATGCGATTTGTATGAAACACATCTTTGAAGCGTTTCTGATTTGCAGATTCCGAATAATCCAAGTTTTTTTTCGATCCGGATCATCATTTCAGATCAATTATTTTGAGTTTGGTATTTTTAATGCAATATTTGGAATTTTTGATCCAAAAAAAACCTTTAAGAATGAGTTTTATACAAATCGCATAATTTTGAAAATCCTGCTGTGTGTCATTTTTGATCTACCGTATTGAATTTGTTATACAATATTTTGTTTCTGTGACTCGAAAACCCCAGAAACAATGCATTCCATACAATTTGGGTAAAAAAAAGTATTAATATATTTCTAATACTGAAAATTGTAAATTTAGTTATCTAACCCTGATCTCTCTACTCTCCAAATGCCATTTGACAGGTAGCATGCTATAAGGGCATAATATAATATAATAACATAATATATAATATAATATAAATATAAGGGCACCCATAATTTTTTGAAACTGAGATTATTAGTTTAAAAATCATAAAAATTCTAATGTACGTCCTGAGGAAAGGATATTTTTTGTGCTTATGAGTAGTCGCACCAAACTGAAAATCTAAACATAGTTGTTAATCAAACTGTTTGTATCGATTCAGCAACTCATTGCTTATAGAAAGTAAATTTCCACTTTTTTCTATAGGATTGAAAATTGGATTTTTCATCACTGTTTGAGAAAACGAGCCCCTCGTGTAACAAAAAAAGCTTCCACCTTCATTTACTTGGAACATAATAATATTTTTTATTCGAATATTTTCATTATTATTTCAGATACTTAATAGATATAAAGCAATTTCTCACTTTTTTTAAAATTGAAAATTGGATTTTTTATCACCGTCCAAATTGAGAAAATGTGTCCCTCGAGGGCCTCGAGCAAGAAAATAACGACTCCTTTCATTTTTTCGGAATTTAATTAAATTTTCTGATAAAACTTTTCAAGGTTAAATTTTGTACTGCTTTATCTCGAAAAACTTTCTCATTTTTTCTTTAAAAAACGGACAAAGGAACGCCACATGTAGAGACTCGTTAGCTCAAATTCCTGGGAATCATATCGTTTTCTGATAATATCGAAAAACATAGAATCGACTTTGCTTAATATTCACTAATATTAGGCAGCTCCCATCAACTTTGCCGTAATTAGTACTTGTGCCGTTCAATGCGACCTCATTACCCTGAAACACGAATTCTCGTTATTTCAATTGCTCGCGTGTTTTTGCTACTCCAAACACCACTGGAAACCACCAAGAAGAATAAGAATCACTTTTTGAATCACTTTCATCTGATTTTATTGTTATTAGAGGTAAAATAAATGTGCACTGCAAAAATAATGCTCTGAGATTCTCTTGGGGAAAATTTGAAATGAAAATCTGCTTATACCAAAGACACGTGCAGGTGCTTCAAACCATCTAATTAATAACACATCTAGGATGCAAAGTAGCCTCACACTCTGAATACATTTTCCTTCAGAGTATAATACCAGCAGGATACAATCTTAGTAGACATTTTGAAATATGGCTCAAAGAGAGTAATTGCTATGTCTTTATTCGTTTCTCTAACCAGGAATGGAGAAATGCATTAAAAGAAATAATTGGATCTTTAGCCGGTGCGATAACTTTCTAATTAGCAGTCAGATTCTCAAGAGAAATGTTTCAGAGTGGTCTCTAGAAAAAAAAATTTCTGATCATTTCCGGATTACCAAACATTTTTCCAAGTCAGAAATAATGAAAGATTAAAACTTTTGTTGCTGGAAAAATGTTCAATTTAAGCACTGAATACTAAACTAAAAATGCAAAGCATGAGAACTCTTCTTAATTTAAACTTCGAGTTCGAGTTCTTTCTTCTTGTCTTAAAAAAGCTAAGATTCTTTCTTTCAAGTATTTTGGTTACAAATTTTACAACTCAGTTGAAACTGTACTATTTTGTTAAAAATTTATCTCTTTGTTTGAAGATTCATCTCTTTGGTGAAAAATTTAAATATTTCACTGAAAATTCGTTCCCTTTTTATTTGAAAATTAACTTTTTTCAACTGAAAATTTAAATATTACACTTGCAGTTGAAAATTTTTCCTTTTCAGTTAATAACTCAACTATTTTATTAAAATTGATCTTTTTCAGTTGAAAATTCACGTATTCTTTTGAAAATTCGTACCAGTAAATAAAGTTATCTCTACCGACAATTTTGTTACTTTTTTTTTATTATTATATTTTAGAAATAGAGCATAGTCTGCTAGCAAAAATATCAGAAAAATATTTTTTGGTTAAAATATCATCAATTGCACTTTTCCTTGAGAATTCATATTTTTTGTTAAAATTCTTTTCTAGAGCGGAAAATTTAACCTGTTTCCTAACTGAAAATATAGCTATTCCATTATTGGTTGAAGGTTTATATTTTTAATTGAAAATTATTATTTTCTATTCGAAAATTTAACTATTTGGTTGCATATTCATTTATTTTGTTGAGGATTCAACTATTTTGTTGAAAATTCTTCTTTTTTGTTTAAATCCAACTGTTTTTTTATCTCGAATTAAAAAGTCTGAAGTTAAAAAACTAAACAATTTGAATGATTATAGTTTAAAATGAAAATTTTCGTTAAAAATTCTTATTTTTGTGTTCAAAATTAAATTGTTTCGTAGAAAATAGTCTTTTTCGTTTGAAAATTCATATCTTCGTATATATCTTTTTTGGTAAAAAATGAGAGTATTTCGTTGAAAATTCATCTTTTCGGTGGAACTATATGGTAAAAAATTAAAGCATTCATTTTAAAAATTAACTACTTTCTAGAAAATAACTTTCCGGTTAAAAAATCATAGTGTTGGGGGAAAATTCAAAGGTTTTGTGGAAAATGCATCCATTTTGTTGGATATTCGTCTTTTTGAGTAAAAAATTAATCTTCATTTTCGAAATTTTATCTTTCTGATTTTGGATTTAAATATTTTGTTAAAAACACATATTTTTTTGGTTTAATTTACTGGAAGAAAATTAATTTTTTTGTTGAAAATTAATTTTTTAGATTGAATATGTAACTATTCTATTTTTCGCCGAAAACTGATTTTTTTCAGTTTAAAATTCCACTATTCTAGTAGAAAATTCAACTATTTTGTAAAAAAAATAAACTTACAAAATAAACTTTTGAAAATCCATAGTGTCGGGTGGAAAATTCAACTTTTTTTCCCTTCAAATTCATGTATTTTGTAGAAAATTCACTTTTTGTGTATGAAATCAATCTCCATTTTTAGAAAATTATCATTTTAGTTGAGGAATAAATTATTTTGTTAAAAATTCATCTTTATTGATTAAAAATTACATTATTGGTGCAAATTCATCTTTGTAGGTTTAAAATTCAACTATTTTGTTCGGTCATCTGCTTTAGTCGAAAATTTTACTGTTTTGTTGAAATTCCGGATTGTAAATTCATACATATATACACGGAGAAGAATTAGTCTGCTAAAGTTACAGGATTTTCAGCGAAATCAGGGACAGCATATCTTTTCCGTAATGCTTACCAAATTTTCTGCAGAGTTTACTAACATTTCCGTAATTTCACAAATTCACAGATACTTTCTGTAAAATTTACAGACTTTTTGATTAGATCTTACAATTCGTAGTTGTCAATTTGACCGAAAATTTCAGTAAATATTACAGATATCCGGAAATTCATCAAATAACTGAAAATTCTGTAAACTCTGCAGAAAATTCAGTAATCTTTACAGAAAATTTATGCTGTCCCTATTTAAACTGAAAATCCTGTAAGTTCGAAAGAATTTTTTTCTGCGTGATACATGTAATAAGAAATATTAAATCTTTCGTTGAGAAATTCATCTTTTTTGTTTGAGAACTGAATTATACTTGGTTAAAAATTTAACTATTTTGCTAAAAATAAAAATATATTGTTGAAAATTCCACTTTTTTTTAGAATCTTCTTTGTTGTCGAAAATTCTACGCAGTACAGCAAAATTAATTAGAAACTCGAGAAAACGCAGAATAAACGTGAAATCCTTGTACAGCCAACGGCTGCTTTACTTTCGGAGGGGGAAAGCTACGATTGTCAACGAAGAGGGACAGGTGGGGTAAAAAATATCCGAAAATTGGTGAAGTAGTTTATAGATGACCCCTTATCTTTGATTAAAAGGGTAATTTTTGAACAAGAGAAATAAGGGACCCTAGAATGTAATTTTGACGCAGAATAAATTGGAAAGTTTTGGTGTTTTATTTCTGATTGTATTTTGATGAACAAAAGATGTGTAGAAAAAAACGAGAAGAAACCCTCTTCCCATTCTGACATTTAAATGAATTAGCGGGAAAGTCGAAGGAAACGGATATAATCAGGAAGAAACTTTTGTTCGTACTCGTGTTGTTTATACTTCTAGGAACTTGTCGCGATTAATGGAAACTAAATGGGACGGCTTGCCAAGGCTGGAGTTATAGCGCTGATGCTCAGCATCCGTTCCGGCAACTTTGTTTCATTCCAGTCCTGTTCTTCTTAATAAATAGTTTCTCCTATCCGTCTGTACAACCGGAAACTGCTGTGAACCACGAGAAACTCGAAGTTGGAGTAAATAAGGCGACAGATGCGCAGATAGAGTTTCTAACGAACCGTCCCAAGAACGGAAGTGTTTTGGTTAATTTTCATCAACCTTTAAGTATGGACTATATATATTCACTGGAACTTGGATTTACCACCGGTTTCGAGACTGGCTTCAATGGCCTTTAGTGGTACATCAAGACCGTCCGAAAGTAAACATTCAGTGATGTGTGAACCATTTCCAATTTGAATACATAATATTACCGCGCAATGCGCCTTTGTCCATACGCTGCTTGTGTTTCACTCTTGGTTGAGCACCCTCTCTCGACCCCGAGGGGCTTCTCTCGCAGTCCGAAACCGCCGCAGCAACGATTCTCGGAAGTAGTAAATCCAAACACATACAAACAAAATTCCAGTGTATCTATATCTAATCACTATGAATCTTTTATACCAGTGGAGAGAGGAACCCGAATATCAGAAGCATGGTGCGGTCTGGGAGTCTGAGGTACCCGCATCAAGCTCAACTTTGATTGCGTGTGGCATCTTGCGTTTTAAATAAATTGCAACAAATTTGAACAAATATATAGCATTTTGACACTACCGTGGACGTGCGGTCGCACGGACTGCCTATGAGCTTTTAATTGGTATTGCTCATCAATCACACGCAGAACAAGACTTTGTACACCTACCTCAGCGAAATCACAACTAAAATTAGAGCTACTACAATAACGACAGCCTCGAGAATACCCAGGGAGGGGAGACACCCACATATCAGAAGCATGGTGGGGTATGTGAGACCGCACGTCCATACTTGAAATTCAACCAAGATTCGCAGTAGCAAATCGCTACCAACTGCTAAAGAAAATGAACAAAGATTGTCAATAAAAGTAGGAGAAACGGAAATCTGCCATGAAGGACAAAATACGGAAAAGAAAAAAACTCGCTAGCGAGGATTTTTAGAGCGGCAAGTTTCTCTGCGGCATGTCACACCTGAGACATGTCACATCGGAGGCATGTCACATCTGCGGCATGTCGCATCTGAGGCATGTCACATCTGCGGCATGTCACATCTGCGGCATTTCAAATCTGCGGCATGTCGCATCTGAGGCATGTCACATCGGAGGCATTTCAAATCTGTGGCATGTCACATCTGAAGCGTGTCACATCTGCGGAATGTCACATCTGTGGAATGTCACAACTGCGACATCTCTACCTAGCGGCATCTCTCACCAGTGGAAAGGGATTCGACAAATATTATTCATGTAGCCAGTCACAGGGGTGCCTTCTCGCCCCCCATAAGACGTTGGAAAGGGGTAGGGTTTTGAGCAACATTATATCTTTGGCGAGTCACAGGGGTGCGGTGAGAGATGCCGCAAAAATGTCAATTTCAGTGTGAGAAATGCCGCGCGGGAGAGAAGCCGCTAGATAGAGATGCCGCAGATGTGACATGCCGCAGATGTGACATGCCTCAGATGTGACATGCCGCAATTGTGACATGCCGCAGAGAGACTTGCCGCATGTGAGATGATATGTCCCCCTATTTTTCACGAAAAGAACATCTAAAATGGCGGCTTTCGTAGCCTACGTAGCGGGGCGGAAGTGGGGGTATGCAGGTGAGCGGATACGAAACTACTTTACAAACCCTAGAGTTTCCAAGCCTGCATACCCCTACTTTCGCCCCGCTTCGTAGGCTACGAAAGCCGCCATTTACGATGTTCGTATTGTGAAAAGTTTATTGTTTCTTTTTTGCATTGCTTTAAAATATTGATTTTTTTTTTCTTGCCAAACCAAAAATCATTTATTAAACTAATTCCTTTTATTGAAAAACACTTTTATTTATAATCTTGCCACTATTCTTAATTGGATTTACTTTTTTTTACATTACAAATTGAATTAGCTCTAACGTACATGAATTAAATATTAAAATTAATGCAGGTATTTGACGTACTTTTTTTACACGTAATTTTTTTGTTGGATTTAAATTAGAATGATATATTCAAATATATATTTGATATTAGAAAATAATCTATATTATGAATTGCAATGTAATTCTTAGAAAGTCTACAAAGAAAATTATCATCCGCGAAATCCACTGAGGTTCCGAGAAACTTTTAAAAAAATGCATAATGCCACATAAAATATGAATTAGATTATAAAAGATTTTGTAAAATTCCACGGAAATCCAAAAAATTTCATAAAATTTAGTAAGTTTCAATGAAATTGTAAAAAGTTCAGAAAAATTTAGTATATTCCCACAAAATCATGAAATATCTTATAGAGTATTGTGAGTTTAAATGAAATTTCAAGATTTGTCATAAAATTGCAATAAATTTCATAGAGATTCCATCAGATTCTACAAAATCAAGAAAAAAATTCAGTAAATTGTAATTAAATTCTTAAAAATTCTGTAAAATTCCATGAAATTCAAAGAAACTTTGTGAAATTCAGTAAATTTCAATGCAATTCTGAGATATTCTATAAATTTCGAAGAGAACGTGTGAAATCCTTAGGCATCGAATAAAAACTTCTGGACTGAATTCAAATCACGCCACTTCAATTCTCATAAAAATTCCAATTAAATTAAGATAAATTTCACAGAATCCTGAAACATCGCTTGATGTGTTGTGAATTTTAATGAAATTCCAAATCCACACATTCTCAGAGGTTTCACCAGATTTCACGAAATCAAATAAAATTGCTTGAAATGCAATAAATTTCAGTGATATTGTGAGAAATTTTGTGAAATTGCTCCTAATTCCAATTGCAATTCTTATAAGAATTCACCAAAAATTCGGTAACCTGTAATGCAATTATGATGAACTCCATGAATTTGGACGAAATCATATGAAATCCCGAGACAACTTCTTGTGAAATAAATTCAAATCATACAATTTCAACTCTCATAAAATTCTACGAAATTTCATGATATCACATGAAATTCAATTAATTTTAATGAAATCCCACGTAATAAAATTCTGGAAGTTGCCATGAAATCTGAAAAATTTCATAAAATTAAATAAATCCCCATTCAATTTCACAAAATAACAATATCTATGTGGATAGAATCAAATCTTCTTCATTTCGCTACCGATTTTTTTTTCAATTCCAAAATCTTCTATCCGTATATTTTAGATATACATAATTGTTTGAATCCCCAAATTGATATATCAAATTTTGTTGAAAAGTACATCAGAATTAGAGAAATTTAGGCCAAGTAGTTTTGAGTTCATAACTTACGGACGGAACGTTACTTATTTCATGTATTCTGACAGTAATTATTCAATAACAACCCTCGAATTCAGTGAGATTATAAATAAATCTTAGCAGTAGGAGACGTAGTCTACTCTACCCACTTTAATTATTTAACACTGTACAAATAATTATATCTCATCGTACTGTATTATTAATTTTTGATGAGGATTTTTGAGATCAGATATTTATAGTAAAATACAAAAACTTAAATTTAATGGCCTTAAAGACTATTCTGAACAATGTTTTATTCTCTGAGAAGAATTCTGCAAAATAAAAACGAATGCCTTCGAATCTTCCAGATTCTTTTTTGGTAATTTTGAAATATCTTGGAAATTTCATGGCATTTTTTTACAGCAATAAAATTTATTATTTTTTTGAAAATTTGTTTTTTCATGGCTTGGAATTAATGTTTTCTAACTGGAAAAAATATTATTTTCCGGTTGAAAATTGATGTACTTTTGTTGAAAATTCCTTCTTTTTCGTAGAAAATTAATATTTTTTCTTCAAAATTCAACAGTTTGTTTGAAATTTTTTCTCTCTCTTGACTGAAAAATTTTTCAGTTGAAAATGCAGCTAATGTTGAAAATTCGTCTTCAGTGGTTGAACTCAACAATTCAAAAATTAGAATCTATCTCAGTTGGAATATCAAATATAACATTTTTTGTTCAGAATTCATCTTGGAATACAAATTTCATTACTTGCTTTTTGAAGTTAATCCCTTTTGTTAAAAATTAATTTTTTTGGTTGAAGGTTCATAATTTTAATTGAAAATTCATCTCTTTGGTTGAAAAATGAGCTATTTTGTTAAAAATTCATTTTTTCTTTTGCTGAAAAGTAAATATATTTACTGAAAATTCAACTATCTCAGTTTAAACATTAACTATTTTGTTGATTTTTTTTTAATCAATTTTTTTCAACTCAAAATTTAACTATTCTAGTTAAATGTTCCATCATTTTATATCAAA
This sequence comes from Andricus quercusramuli, assembly GCA_932178445.1. Taxonomy (NCBI): domain Eukaryota; kingdom Metazoa; phylum Arthropoda; class Insecta; order Hymenoptera; family Cynipidae; genus Andricus; species Andricus quercusramuli. Next base: position 293,396 of record CAKNXH010064205.1, read on the forward strand.
ATTCACCTGTCTAGCGAAACATTAATTTAAAAAAAAAATATCTTTTTTTAGTTGAAAACTTGTCTCTTTTGTTAGAAATTAACCTTCCTTGTTTGAAAGTCAATCATTTATGTGCAACATTAATCATTTCGGCTTAAATATGAAGCTGAAGACTCATCATTTTAGTTGAAAATTCATGTATTTTGTGAATCATTCTTCTTTTTTTGTAGCAAATAATCTTTTTGGTTGAACATTCAACTATTCTAGTTTGATATTCATTCATTCATTTGGTTAATTTTTTTGTGGGGAATGAATTCTTTCACTGAAAATTCGAACATTTCATTTTTGTTTGAAAACTGATCTTTTTTAGTTCAAAATTCAACAACTTGGTTGAAAATTGATGATTTTAGATGAAAATTCAATCATTTGTTTGGGGATTCATGTATTTTTTTTTAATTGTCTTTTTTGGTAGAACATAATTTCTTTTGGTTGAAAATAAAATTATTAGGTTAAAAAGTAATCTATCTTGTTGAAAATGCAACACTTCTACCTTAAAATTTAGGAATTTTAATCATTTTGAATTGAATTCAATAAGGTACCCACAGTAATTTCATCTAAATATGCACTACATTTTATGTATAAGAAGAGAAAATAAAAATTTGTTTGAATTGTTATTCAAATTCATGGACCTTAGAAAAAAATTTTTAAAATTAATAATGATGTTTCAAGCATTTTTTAATTATTCAAATAATCGATAATTCTTGTAATATAACTTGATGAAACTTTCTAAATTAAGCATACACAGAAAAATAGTGGACTCTTTTTTGTTGCAGCTCATTTGTTATTTTCTGGAAATGAGATATTTTTATCTCAAAATGAGAATACTTCGAGTGTGAAACTGTAACATAAAATAGCTGCATTCTCATTTCCCGGGGTCTCATTTTAGTTGCAACTCAAAGAAACACCAAATCGGTGTGCTTTGAGAATCGACGTTTTTCTGCGTATTTATCGAATCCCTAGATCCTAGAAGCTGACAAAAACAACATTTTTTATAATAAACGTGCAAAACTGTATACGTATTCCGAGTTGGTTGTTTAAAGAATGCAAAATATTTGAATTGCTCCATACTATGAAAAACTATTCCTGGAATAAATGTGAGATACTCAGAAAAAACCTGGAATTGTCAGGACATTTTTTCCTAGAATTTGAGTAGACCTTCTGTCATAGAAATTTAAATATTCTTATAGAAGCCAATACATATTTGCTCAGGGAAGAAATATAAATTATTATATTGATTAAATTTTTTTACTTATATATTATACATTTTAATTCACTAAGTACGTTAAAAAATAATGTATAGTTATAAGACGATAGCATCAATTTACGAAAGAAGTATTAAAAATGATTGTAAATTTACATTAATAACAATAATTTCAAAGTTTTTGAAAACTTGGTAAATAACTCTCAGATTTTCAAGTGAATTGATAACGGACAAATTATTTTTTCATAAATTCCTCAAAATTAAATAAGACATCATTTAAAAAATACATTTTGGCTAAAATGACGACCAACTTTTGGGTTACTTTCTTCTAGTAATTTCATTTTCAATTGAAAATTCATAGAGAAAAATGCTTTTTTATATCTGCTTAATTATAACTAAAAATAATCTCTTTGGGCTCTGAAAAGTTTTATCAAAAATTTTTGATCTGAAACATTCTAATTATTTGAAATCTATAAAAATTGCTAATATACTAAAATATTTTATTTTCAACAAGGTATAGCATATTAGCTTTGTCAGTTAGTTCAAATATTGAAAATGTAATTTAAAATTGTAATCGAATTCATAAAGAACATATTCTTCGCAGCTAAGCTAACGTCAAAATTGTTAAGTATTTTTTTTAAATCGGACCTTTCAGATGGTTAAGGGTATATATTATTTCTCTCTTGAAATTGTAGTTTAAAAATGTATTTTGACTAGCCTTGGCTACTTGGATTCTACATTATGTTTATTGAACTGACGAAATTAAATTTCTTTATCTTTTCCTTGAACTTTTTTGTTAAGCGGCAGAAAAAATTAAAATTTTATCAATCATGAACACGGGTTCTGATAACAATAGTTTTGAGATAGTTTCGAGATGTTAATCGAAAATAGCGCGATCCACTTTTTAATGAATGGATTAAAAATACTTTTTTCTTACTATAATAAATCAATAATAATCAGTCATGAGCAATTAATCAGTAATGTCTATCGAATTAATTTGAAGAAAACTTAGAGAGAAAATTGCGATCCTGTAATTCGCAAAAGAACTTTTAGGAGTAATTTTTCAGAATCGGAGTCAGAGGAGAAGTTTCTCAGCACTTTGAGGTACCTTCATGCTATACATATGTAGGTTCAAAGAAATATAGGTAATCGCTTTTGGAACTGAAATTCATGTGTAGGTACATTTACTCGTACATAGTGCATTTTAGCACAGCTGGCCAATTCGCATCACGCGACCCGGAATCAAATTGTCAGAAATCCCGCTTACTTCAAACGATTTGCGACCTGATTTTCACCATCGATTGAAGGAAGAAAAACCAGCTCTTTACTTAAGCTTTTCATTTCGGGATTCTGTGAACACAATATTGATTCACGATCTCTAACTATAAAAGATTCTTGAACAAATGAATGGCCCAATGCACGTATTTTGCAGTTTAATTACATTTTTTAAGAATCGTTTGAAGATTACTACTACATATCCCATGAGTTTCGTTCTTGGCGAATGACTGGTTAACATCAAAAACAGTTATTTTTGAAAAAAAAAATAATTTATGAATTTTCTTCGCATAGACCGAAAGGTAAAAAGAAATTTTCAGATAAAATCTTCACATCTAGAAATTTTCTATAAAAAATACATTTAGATCTCTCGTGATATCTTGCATCATTTCCAGAAAAAAAATTATCTTAAAGAAAAATCAGTGACACAGTGGTTTAGCCAGCATAAAACTGATAGAATGTCTTTTTAAAATAACGGAAACTTTTTTGAAATATTAGAAATAATAAAAAACGTGCAGTTTTCCTGAAAATCTTCTTGTCATGTTTTTAGAATTCGATTGAAAAAATAAAAAAGATTTTCTGGAAAGCCCGACCTTTTTTATGTTTAACCATATTTGTTTACAGATTCTGCTTATATAGTGAAGGCATGTATCCTATAAGTTTCAAGAGGGCATAGCCATTTTTTAGTTTTTTCTCTTGAACGATGCAAGATATTATAAAAATCATTATGTATTTTTGGTAAAGCTTTTCTAGATGTGAAAACTTTTATCTGAAGCAGTAGTTTGCCAATCACAAAACTCAGTAGATGCGTAGTATACATATTACAAACTATTTCTAACAAAAAAAATTCATTGAGTTTTTTTTTATTGATTTGCAAGAATTTCAGAAAACAGTCATCATTTTGTCATTTGTTGAAGTTTTTAAATTTTTTGTGAATTTTGAAATCAGAGAACCCAAAATATAAAAGGAGGAAGGGAAAAAGGCAATCTTTTTCACCTTAACGTACTTCTTTTTTTCTTTTGCTTTTTTCCTCATTTTTCAATTTTTTTTCAATGAGAAGGAAACAAAATTTACAAAAACTTAAGAAATAAATCTTTTTTAATTTTGAAGAATTTCATACTAGTTAAATTAATATGTTCGACGTTGAGGCTGTTGGCCTTAGTAATGTTTTGTTTAAATTATAAACTGGATTATTTTTCTTCGGAAAATTCAAAACACGACATTTTTTATCAATGAAATTTCTAGGATCTTTAGTGCATGGAAAATTAGAAAAAGGCAATAAAATAATTAATAATTCTTATTATAAAGGTACAAAAAGGGTTTTCAATCAAACTATTATGAATCTTGATAATAAATTTTAATTTGCCGCTAATGGTATTTACAAGTTAGGTTATTTTGCCAAATTCTAAAATTCCATAAGTTTCATTTAGTTTGAAACATTTTTTTGATACTTTCGAACAAAAGATTCCTAAAGTATAATTTTGTGAAGCCACACATTTCTAGTTGGACTCATGTTCTAACTTCAAAATGCAATTGCCTCGTTTTACTCAATATCCAATTTTCTTACATATTTCTGAAATTCCTATAGCGGTAGTTCTTTTTTAAATAGAAGTTTTATCCGATTCCTTTTGAAGGCGTAATTTTTACTTATATTGTGCGATAATTAGAAATAATTTCACCGTATAGCGTTCATCGTTATGATGATTAGTATTGAAATGAGTTTAGAGATGTTATAACATAATAAATTTCTTGTTGGTGAGAATTTTCGTAGTCAAAGAGCAATCAATCTAGGATTTATGTCCTATTTTAGACAAATAAAGCTATTTTTGAGCTTACGCCTTTCAAAATTATACTCCGATTTCTCACCATTCAAGATTTCAATTTCTGATCTTGCATGTAAAGAGGACATTATGAGTTCAAACATAGCCCAGAGTGATTTTTTAAAACTTATCTTCTAGGATTTATTATAATTTACTGGCGATAAATGGAAGATTGTTCAGCACAGACCTGCGCTTCACATTTAAACATCAAACACTAGTATAGGTCTCAAAAGTTCGAACATTAATTAACCACTCAAAAGAAACAACTTTGAAAATTGAATTCCTTAAATTTAAATAGTCAATTTTATTATTTCCTATTATATTATCATATGTATTATTAATGTCTCAGGTTTAAGATGATCACAGCCCAATCTGTCGAAGGCATTTTTGGTCGGAATGGGAATATATTTCATTTATTATTTTTACTTTTTGAATAGTATGCACGGTATATATTATCAGTCACAGACGCATAATTATAATGCACTCAAGTGATCTGATAAGAGCGTGTGTCTTGACATATTGGGAAAAGCCTGGTTTTTACCCCATAATTCAAGGACTGGGTTACAATGAAGTGCATGATGGGGGGAACTACAGCTTAAGGTGGGATCCGAACCATCAAAACCTCGGTAAAGGTACATAAAAAGATGTCAAAAGGTACCGGCTCAATGATCAAACCCCGGACCTCTGAGGTGGAGTCTGAGCATCTAACCAGTTTAGCCATTGAAGCTCTTAATTTCCTATTATTTCATTATTTTTTGAATTAATGTTTCAGGCTTAAGATGGTTACAGCCTAATATGTTGAAGGCATTTTTGGTTAGAATTGAATTTTCTTTTATTAGTATGCACGGGACTGTCCTAGTATATATTATCAGTTACAGACGCATTATTATAATAAAATAATGCATATTGCCTATCATTATTATTATTAATTTACTTATAACTGCTAGTAACCCACTTCTCTCTTTTATATAGATTTTCCGCTATCCTTTTTATACTGAAAAGATAAGATAACAACTTTCATTCTCGTTTTTCGTGGAGTATGGTGCTTTGCTTTCAATCTTACCCTTGTATGCGATAAAACAGAAACAATTTTAAACTTGCGGAAGCTTATCGAGCCTGGGTGCTGTGTTAAAGTCTGCAAAACTGCCTGCAAGGCCATAACGAAGTTCCCATCGCATCGCTCGGACTAGTATCTTCCGTGAGAATGCCAACCCTCAGTTTATCTTCCCGCCCATCGGTGTGTCACATTTACTTATCTGAGCATCTACAACCAACAGTCGTGTATTTCTCATGTCTATTGACCTTGTAAACTCGATAACATTGTTTCCATGAGACAATTTACCCCACCTTACTCTGCCAAGCAGCATCAACCTGTTCCACTCTTCCATCGCTATTTATTAAAAAAAGAAGTGTTGATATTAAATACATACATTAAGATTTACTATAGAATTTCTCTACTAAAGGAATATAAGGAGAGTAGAAATTTCTCAAAAAATAAGATTAGGGGTGCGGGTTCACTGTAAAGAGAAGTACAGTATACGCCTAACTCTACCCTCTGCTGTATACCAGAGTCCAACCCCTATGTCTTTAATCTCATTAGTTCCCTTTTCATCTCTTCCTATCTCTTTGAATTTCTTTCTATTTTATAAATTTTCCATCTCTATTATCCTTGTCAACTCGATAACATTGTTTTCGTAAAACAATTTACCCCACCTTAATCTGCCAAGCAGCATCAACCTGTTCTAGTTTTCCACAGACATTTTATAAAAAAAAGAACATCTTCAAGGAACGAAAATTTCTTTTTAGTAAGAGTTTCTATAGTTGATTTTAAATGCATACATCAGGATCTTCTATAGAACTTATCTACTGAAAGAAGATAAGAAGAGAATAAATATCTGAAAAAAATGGGATTAGAGGTGGGAGTTAGGGGTTAGAGAGGAGTGGGGTATACCCCCAACATTCTACCGTCTGCTGTATACCAGAGCCCAACCCCTATGCCCTAAACATTATCAGTCCATTCCTGATCTCTTCTGATCTCTCTCAATTTTTCCCGTATTACAACTTGTCCATGTCTATTGACCCTGTGAACTCTATAACATTGTTTCCGTGAGACAATTTAGCCGACCTTACTCTGACAAGCAGCAACAACCTCTGACTCTTCTTATCACAAGCGGTGGAGACTTTTTTCTAGAGGGGGCAGAAACATAGACTTATGATATTGAATGGTACAATTCGGACATAGTGTAATAATATTATACTATGTAAAATTTGAACATCAATAATGAATAAACAATCAATATTAAATAATAAATAATAAATACAGGTATACAATTCAGATTGCCCAAGATTTTACAAAGATTTGATAAAGATTTCAATAATTTTTCAAAGACTTCATAAAGATTTAACAAAGATTTTGCAAAGATTTTGGATAGATTTAAAATATTTCATAAAGACTTCTGTTATTTCTCAAAAATTTCAGAGAGATTTCATAGATTAAACAAAATTTTTTATGATTTCCCAATGATTTCACAAAGATTCCAAAGATTTTGGATAGATTCGAAAGACTTCACAAAGACTTCAATCATTTCTCAAAGATCTCACAAGGATTGCAATAATTTCACAAATATTACCGAATATATCAAAAATATTCAAAATATTTCGCAAAGATTTTCGAAGAATTCACCAAGATTTCACAAAGACTTCATAAATTTTCATGACATCCTAATGATTTCACAAGGATTTCCAATATTTCGCAAAGATTTCAACGATTTCCCAGAGATTTCAAAGCTTTCACAAAGATGTCAATTATTTCTCAAAGTTTTCATATAGATATTAAAGATTTCACAAGGACTTTTATTATTTCACAAAGATTTCAGATAGACTTGAATGATTGAAGAAAGATTCTAATGAATTCCTAATTACTTCACAAAGATTTCAAATATATCGTAAAGATTTTTTGAGATTTTACAAAATTTTCGCAAAGATTTTACAAAGATTTCACAAAGATTTACCAAGATTCTACAAAGATATCAAATATTTTGCAAAGATTTCCGATAGATTTCGAAAATTTCATAAAGGCTTCCATTATTTCACAAAGATTTCAGATATATTTTAAAGATTGAACTAAGATTCCAATGATTTCCTAATGATTTCAGACAGATTCCAAAGATTTAGGATAGACTTAAAAGACTTCACAAAGACTTAAATCATTTTTCAAAAATTTCACAAATATTACCGAATACTTCAAAAATATTTCAAACATTTCGTGAAGATTTCTGAATAATTCACAAAGATTTCACAAAGACTTCATTAAGATTTTACAAATAGTTTAAGAAGCTTTCATATAGATTTCAAAGATTGAACAAAGATTTCAATGATTTCCTAAAGATTTCACAAAGATTGACAAATATTTTAAATATTTGGCAAAGATTTCTGAAGATTTTTTAAAAATTTGAAAAAATTGCAATAATTTCTTGAAGATTTCATAAAGATTTCACAATGATTTCAAAGATTTTGAAAATATTTCATATAGATTTCAAAGATTGAACAAAGATTTCAATGATATCCTAATGATTTCACAAAGATTTCAAATATTTCGCAAAGATTTCAACGATTTCCCAGAGATTTCAAAGCTTTCACAAAGATTTCAATTATTTATCAAAGTTTGCATATAGATATTGAAGATTTCACAAAAACTTTTATTATTTCACAAAGTTTTCAGATAGACTTGAACGATTGAACAAAGATTCCAATGATTTCCTAATTATTTTACAAAGATATAAAATATTTTGCAAAGATTTCAGATAGATTCCAAAAATTTCACAAAGGATTCCATTATTTCACAAAGATTTCTGATATATTTTAAAGATTGAACTAAGATTTCAATGATTTCCTAATGATTTCAGAAAGATTCCAAAGATTTAGGATAGATTTAAAAGACTTCACAAAGATTTCAATCATTTCTCGAAGATTTCAATAATTTCACAAATATTACCGAATACTTCAAAAATATTTCAAACATTTCGCGAAGATTTCTAAATAATTTACCAAAGATTTCACAAAGACTTCATTAAGATTTTAGAAATATTTTAAGAAGGTTTCATATAGATTTCAATGATTTCACAAAGATTAACAAATATTTCAAAGATTTCTAAAGATTTTTCAAAGATTTGACAAAATTGCAATAATTTCTTGAAGATTTCATAAAGATTTTACAATGATTTCAAATATTTTGCAAAGATTTCATATACTTTTCAATAATTCCACGAATATTAATGTATATGTCAAAAATATACGAGAAGATAAACAGACTCGAAACTAGTCGAAAGATAGAGGCAGTGTGAAAATTGGATAGATGTGTATAGCGGAAAGGGGTAGAGACATAGACCATAGGTCCATGTCTATGTGTAGAAGGGTAGGTGGTATAGACTATATAGAATATAGTAGAGGTGGAAAGAAAGTAAAGAAAGATCGGGCAGATTTAATAGATAAGTACAGGAGTGGGTTAGAGGAAGTAGGCATTGCACTAAGGATATGGTATGGATATACTAGTATAGGAAAACAGTAACTTATAGAGACAGAGAATGGGAGAAGATAGATATACGTAGGAGGACAAATGAATGAAACTACTTGTGGAATGCGGAAAGAGGTGGCTAAAATTGATGGTAAAGAGGGAGGAGGGGAGATATAAGAATAAAGAAGAAGAGCAGTTGAGATGGTAACGTAGATAGAAGGGAGGGGCAGATGCAGAGGATGTGGCAGATTGCTCGATTTAAAGAAGGAGTGGATGTAAATGGAAAAAGGAGGTCAAGGGCAGAGCTGAAGAGAGAAATGATAGAGGTCATAGAGGGGTTGGGATTGACGATGGATGTATGAGAGCTACAGGTTATAGTGCCTTATAGGGTGAGAGGAGGATGGATAAAAGTATATTTAAAAGAAAGGTAGAAGGAGAATCTTGAGTTTGCAGGTTGGCAGGAGAGGTGATAAAGATGAATACTAGATAAAAGCTTGAAATATACAGAAGACTGGGAGAATAGGAGAAGGGTACATTTGTAGAGAGGAGGAGAAAAGCGCTGAGAAGGTTATGGAAGTTAACTAGGAGAGTGGCAGAGTCGAATAGAAAGTAGAGGGGGTGATGGTATATGGAAGTAGTCAATAGGGTGGGAGTACCTGACTGAATTGTATTGTTGGGAATGAGGGGGCGGTGATTAGAGAGGGGGAGTCATGAAAAGAGGGGATGATAGTAGGTTAGGGAATGATAGAGATTGGAGGTATATATTAGGAGACAATTTTAGCAATGACAGGCTGATGAATATATACAAATCAAGATTTTAGGTAGAAAATCAAAGTATAGAACGATTTGGGCTATTTGTAATTAGAGTTTGAGGTCCAAGTTAGAATTCTTTGGTGAAGTATCCATAGAGACTGTTGACAGGGATACGAGTTCGGTGGCGATGCATTATTCATGGAGCAATTCGGAGAGACGTAACGGCTTCTACCATGAATATCACCGACATTGCGCTTGTCGCGGCAATTCCGAATCTCTGTAGCCCTAAACTAATGAGGACCCTGGACCGAATGGCGCTATCATAAGGGCTTGTTCTATGGTGTGATTATATGACCGTCCTCCCTCAAACTTGCCTTCTGAGGACCACAATTGTCCCAGAGCCCACACCCTCGGCAGTAAAATCACTCGGTATTAGGTTTTAACATCTAATATCGAAGGCTCTTTTCTCATCAAACAAAGTAATTGTCTTTCATTAGGGGCAGTTCAAAAACTACATCACGCTACTTTGAAGACTTTCCTACTTATCGAAAAATAACAGAAAACGAGAGAAAAGGGAAAAAAGGAATTCTTTAAAAAAGGAGTTGAAAAAAATTCTTTACTTGTAAGAAAATGACCCGAAACAAAAATGAATCCCTAGTTTTTTCTACGCCGCAAAGAAACTAGTATTGCATCAAAAATTTAACATTATTAGGACCTACTTAAAATATAATTAAATTTGAACTTAAAATCATAATTAAATATCATACTTCTTGGTATGTTCTGGGTTGGGACTATGAACTGTTTTACTTTCACGTCTGCTTCTACTTTTCCGAAATTCACTTCAATTGTCGTTTTTTTGAACATTTTCGTTTCCAAAAAGAAAAAAAAACAATGAATGTGAATTTCGGAAATTTAGAAATAGAAATAGCAGTGAAAAAATTACATAATCGCCCTCCAGCTGATACCCTTTGAGGGACGGTGTGGCGTGTAAATCTGTCCTTATCGTTGGTATCGGAGAGTTTTAGGTTCTCGTGGACACGATTTGTTTTTTCCACATCGCAGTCGGGTTCGTTCTCCCTTCCGCACTGTATTTCACTTTTATCTACTTATCTGCGCAGTCAGCAGCATACCTTCTTTATTTCTGTTGCGAACACGCTGCATTCTAGTACTTTATCCTTACCACATTCAGGAACTATCGACCCACTTTTAACCATATCTATCGCTCGACCTGCGTCCAAATCCCCTGCAAATTCCCGACAGGGTTTGATAAAAATTATATTAAAAATCTGTTAAATCGAAGTGCGTTTCTACATTGAATTTGGATTTTCAATTCGAAAAGGACAAAAAATACTTTTGAAATAATGTGGAGCTCTTTTGACTATAAATTTTTTTTTCTTAAATAGGGGCATCTGTTTGTATAATTATTGCATAATACCGCTAATTCATGAAAGTGATCAGTCACTTCTCGAAGAGGACGGCATTATTTGAATGATTTGATGGATTTTTGGCACTAAAATAATTTGGAAAACTACGGTAACGAGTTACGTTTGCGGAGGCAAACACGGAGGAAACATTGAAAAGTTTTCGATCCTAGCCTTTTCTATTTAGATTTATGACATTCTCGTCCTATAATGAGAAGGCGTCAGATTTGTGTAAAATTTGATTCCCCCCCCCCCCCTCGCTTTTGTCAAATGTCCACGTTTTGAGACCCTTCGAATCCAAAAAACATTTTTTCACAAAATGTCTGTTTGTCTGTTAGTCTGTCTATTGGTTTGGAGATTTTTAGTTTGGTAGCACGATAACTTTCGAATGAATTAATTTATTGGATTGGGCTTCGATATACTTTTCAATTTCAAGTATCCTGAAATGATGTGAGCAAGTGAACACATTTTGAAAATTTTCGATAGCACTTTTTTTATATTACAAAATTCTATAGACAGATAAGAATAATAATACTCAAGAAGGCCAACAAAATATTTCAATGAATTTTTTTGATCGAAGAAAAATTACCATAGTTATATCATTTTAAAAATTCCAAAAAACAAACGAAAATAAACATTTCAAGCCAAACAACGCACGATATGGAACAAAAGTCAAGAGAAGAAAAATATTTCTTTTTGAACACCCTACAATATTCACATATGACTTTTTTTCAATTTTCTTGGAAAATCGAAAATTGAAGTTTTTATCGCACAAAAAAGTAATGAAAAATCAAAAATTCCATTTTGCGGTCAAACTGTACAAGATACGGAATAAGATGAATCGATAAAAATTGTACATTCGGAAAAGATCTAAAAATTTGTTATTAATCGCTTTTTGATGGGATGCGTAGTTTTTGTTTCATTTGTAAAAAACTGATTAAAGAATAAAACAAATTAAATTTTTGGACAAAGGACACAAACCACAAAAAATTAACAGACAAAAGTTGTTTATTTAGAAAAGAGCTACAAATTTCTCATCAATCATTTTTTGATAGGATGCGTAATTTTTGTTTCAATCGTGAAAAATAACAAAAGTTTTTCCACCAAGAAAGGTCTACAAATTTGATATAAACTCTTGTTATGAAAATTCATTTAGAATAGAAGAAAAAACTTTTTGGGAAAACGATAAACGCTACACTAATATTTTATCCAACAAAATTTGTCGCCGAAATTACATTTACAAATTTTCTCAGAACCTAGGATGCATATTTTTGGTTCAAATCGTAAAAAATACCATTGAACATAAACAAATTGAATTCATGGAAATACGACACAAGTTGCAATAGAATGCATAATAACAAACTTTTTTTTCTATAGGATGCGCACTTTTTTCAATTATAAAAACAAGATAAGGAAAATACGTCTGTTTGTAATATCAATGCATATTATGAATTATAATAATATACATTTATTGAAATTATATAAATATGTATCCCAGTGGAGTGAAAGGAGATATTTTTTCTGAATAAATATAATTCAAAAAATTGTCAATATTAAAGTAATTATGATGAATACAATTTCTACTTTATTTTGCAATATCCAGGAAAAGCAATCACAGACCGACGTACAAAAATAAATGTAATATACATTTGATATAAAAATGTTGAGAATATAGTGTAGAAAATTTCGCATTTTGGACAGAATGTAGTGTGAAGCACGAGGTACGTGATGAGAATGTTTTCATCAAAGCCGAAGGAGCTTTAAAACAAGAAAATTCATAATCACCGAATTACATTAGTCGATGATTAGACCTTTAATTTTAGAAGGTCTGTGCACAAATGTGGGAGAAATACAAAGTAGAATAATAATTGGTATTTTGAATAATGGTAAAACTTTTTACGCTCTTTCAACATTTTTGGAGAGCTTTATTAATCAAACTCATTTTTATTTTGCAGAATATTATGTGACATATTTCGTATACAAGAATATAGCTTAATATAATGATGTAGCTGATCTTTTAGCATCTTTCGAATAAGGATGCAGTGAACTAAACAAGGCAACTCAATTAATCTAAATTAGATTATCTTATTCATTTGTCAACTTGTTCAGATATATTTTTTAATGCCACAGCGTTTTTTAGCCACAAAGCAATGTGCTAAAAATATATATTAATTTCGGATGCAAAGTTAATATTAATTTAAATGTCATTATTAATACAAAAATACCTTCTTGGCCTCAAGTTAAAAACATTTTAATAGGTATATGTATTATTGATATTATTTTGTATTGGTATAATAGTTAATCAAATAACAAAAATAATTAGCAATAATAATGTTACTATACCGACATTATTATTCGTTTCCAAGTATTCCAATATTTACATAGGAATATTATTTCAAAATAATTAAACATTAATTAACATTAATTATTAAACAGTATACTAAATAGTAGTGAAATGATTAATTAGGGAATAACTTTCCATGAATTGAATTACGAGAATAAAGAATAATAAATATTATTTGTATTTGAGTTGATGGTACTCGTCAGAATTGTTGCTTCCAATCTTTTTGGGATGAGCAATTTTGCCTAACATTTTTTTCCTCTTATAGCTTTTGCCAGAGAATGGAAGTTTTGATTTATTTCAAAAGTATTTTCAATTGATAAAATAATAAATGTTGATCATAAATATATGATCAATGAATTGTTCCAGTCTTTTTATACCTAGAAAAGTGTGCCAAAGCTCAATCCGATTTGATCAGTCTTTCGAGAGTTATCGTGCCTACAGTCTACAGACTTAGTGTTTTGACTCAGTTGAATTTTTTGTTGATCTTCTGGTCTATCAAAAAGCTCCTTTATCGAGCTAAATTCCAAAATTTTTGTGTAAAAATAAACATATGAAAGATGTTTCGCTTAATTCAATAACAAGCATCATCAGTTTCAAATAGTTCTGACTGAAGTATGAAACATACAAAAATCATCTGTACTTTCATAACGCATGTATTGAGCAAAGTTAACAAAGGTACTTAATATGTAAAAATCGATGTTACGTCTATTAAAGCAATGAGGAAGAAAGGTGGAAGAACTAGAAAATGGTTAAGCAAAATCGAAAAAAAATATGCCTGTGGATTTAAAAGAAATTTTATAAATTTTTTTCTTTTAACATAATGGTGAAGCATTCGCATATTGTACAACGCTCCCTTCCTTTTTTCAACCCCCCCCCCCCCCCACCCCCTTAGCCTCACCAAGTCCGTACATTTAGACTCGACCATATTAACACAAAGGGACAGTCCGTACTTTTAGTCCAGCTGAGCTAAAAATTCCCTTCTAATCTTCTGGTGTTTTTGAAACCATTTCTTTCGGTTCTTTCACCCATTTTTCTTTCATAAAAAAACGTAACATGTGTTTGTATATACCGCTTACACAACTTTGTTAAGTTCGCTCAATGTACACTCAGAGAAATGTCCTCTTGTGATAAAAGAATTTTCTGGACGTGAATGGAATTTCCTCTTGAATTTATGGTTGAGAGGATTTTCATTTGTCTCAACAGGAATCCTTCCGCAGTAAGAATGTTCCTCATGCTACTAACTCACAGAACTTTTTTCTTTTATAAGTTCGTTTTTATAATTTTGATAGACGAGAAGATCGAAAAAGCTTTCCACCTCTTCCATATCTAATCGATAATAAGTGCGTATTCTGTATTCTGTGAAGTCGAGTTCTTTTTATATCTCAATAAAAAAAAAAAAATATATATATATATATATATATATATATAAATATACGAATGCAGAAACCCGGACTGAAGGAACACCAAGCGCAACTGGTTAACTAGGTTTACCGCACTGTCCTTTCTCGTCTCCCCTTTCCAAGGTTTTGACAGTTCGTGGTTAGCCATATGTAAACTTTCAGACACTGAATTGGAAGGTAATTATTCAAAGTGTGGCTGAAGACGAGTTAATTACTTCAGTATTGTATAATTTAATTTTGATTTGAATCTAATAATTAACACACGGAAAAATGTACATTCACAGGAAAATATTGGAAAACCAAATCAAGAGAACTAAATTATATTTGAAAGAAGAGTAATTTTTATTTTTGGAACTACCAATGGACTCATTAATTTTTATACCTTCAGAATCGGCTGTGTAACTTCAAGAGTCTCAAATGTTATACAAACCTTACACATCACGTAAATTTTTTTTTGTGAGTATGAAATACGAAAAAAGAATATGATATGTACGAATCCTAGTTTTCGAAAAGTTTAAAAATTTCATAACAAGTTCTGCTGCTAATCTAAATTATTTTTCCTTCAATTCAGCCTTTTGATTGTTTATAATTTTAAGGCTATATTTATACTTCCAACATTTTTATTTTACAATTTTTTGTTTGCAATTTAATTTAATGTTTGTATTTTTTTAATGTAAATTTGTTGTAATTAATTCAAATAATTTGATGCAAAAATATCTTTGTTTTGAAGATTGAAAATGTTACTTACTGATAACAAGCATAATAAATAATCATAAATTAAAATGTTCTGGAAAGACATTTTGAGTATTATTGATGTCTCCAATTTTAAACACTGATCCATTTCCAAGAAGTTAGCAATAAATTCAAAAATTCTTCAACTTGTTTAGTTTTGAGGGTTAATAGTTTAAAATCATAAAACCTTTTACATATTTTTGAAATAAGTCTATCTCATAGAATTGCAATTGAAGATACTTCAGTGATTAGTTTATACAGTTTGAACTGATGTAATTTTGAATTCAATGTAAATGTTGTCATTTAAAAAATGTGTGAATGAATATTCTTAAATTGCAATGACTTTGAAGGTCAAATCAATTCAATTTTATGAATTTTCAAAATGATATTTGTGATCAGATCAAGAATGAATAACATTGGTTCAGGTATATATTTTTTCTGTGCATAAAGAGCAAAATTAATGAGAAAATACTCGTTAATTAATTATGTTCAGCGTATTTTCTGTATATTTCAATCCCAGATGTCAAGGGTCAAAGATTAGAGGTCAGAGTTCAGGAGTGGTCACAGAGGTCACAGGTCGACAAGAAGTGGTCAAAGTTCAGAGTAAAAATCCTAAAAGGAAGAGATGAGATTTCATATATCAAAGGTCAGAAGTCAAAAGTCAGGGTCATACGTGAAATGTTAAATCTCACAAATGATAGGCCAAAAGTTGAAAATCAAAAGGGAGAGGCCAAAGGTCTGAGTACAAAGATTGAAAGTAAAATATGGAAGGTCAGAAGTCAAGGGTCATGTTCAAACCTGAAAGATCAAAGGCGAGCCGTCACACACCAAATCATTCTTTCTCTCCAATTTCAAATACCCTACAAAATCGGTACAATCTGAAATAATTCAAAATCTTTCATCGCCAAATTTCATCACACGCCAGAATCTAGATTACACTATATCTTCGCACGACATCAATATTCCATTATTTTGCTCATGAGTTGGGAAATAAGACGATTAAACTGGATTATACCATTTGAACTGACATGTGTACTCTATGCCTCATATTGCATTGCATATTCCATAAATGGATCTGGGATGAAAAGCGGGATGAATCCGAATGGGATTCTCGATATGAAAATGGCTATCTCACTATTCCAGACACGAGGGAGTGTCACGGACAAGAGGAACTGGAAATCGGATATGCACTCCGGTGTGGTCGCTGGTGGAGTTGATTTACCACAAGACAATAACGTCTTCGTTTTAATATCCACGTGAGTCAATCGATCGTGAGTCCATCGATTCGAGAGGGTTATGCGCGATCTCGTAATCAAGGTTTTCCAGGGTGTGAGTTACAATCTTGTTTACACTGTATATATTTTTTTGTCACTTTTTGTTGATGTGATACCGTGTATCAATTTGCTCTGCACGATCCTGTAACTTCCTACTATATATATATATATGTATAATTTCTATTTATCACGATATACATATTATCAGTTACTACCTCAATGACTCATAAAATCCCATCAAGTCTTTTACAACCGGCGTATTTTTTAAATACTTTTATGACACACGTTCTGTGACATCGAATCAGGAGGAGTTCAACTTTTCCTTACGACTTTTACCTGGGTATTATTTTATTATATTTCTGTCTATAGGGACTGAGTATATTTATAATTTTGTTTCATTATGTGCACTAGGGTCGATCAAAAATACATTGGAATTTTCCTTCTTCAATTTTTTTACATATCGCTCGTTATTTGTTCGAATTCACGCAAAAATAAATTTTTGTTTGAAATTTTGTGTAGAGGTTGCGCCAGCTCCATGAACTTCAACGCTTTGCGGCATAGTGCCATACATGTATGGCACCTTTTTGACCTTGTTTTTAAAAAATTTTCGCATAGTTGTTAACAAATTAAAAGAACGAAAAACTAGTTAAAAGTATTGTAGTGCTTCATATGACATTAGGAAACCTTGAAAACAGTTCCTTCATCGAAATTGATTTTATGAATAAGTAAATGAAAAATACAGCCTTTTTAGACACTACATGTAATTGTGACTATTCAATAATAGTTAGTTATCTGAAAAAGCGTCCAGGGGGTTTTTTGGGTCACTTATTGAAAATTTGAAGTGAAAGTTCCAAAATTCAAAACGCGTGATCCAATAGGGTAAACGAAAAATTTTAACAGAAGTCCCGTGGCTTGAAAATGAGTTTTCGGTACTTTTTTGGGTTGATGATTATGAATCTGAAATCAAAATTCTAAAAATGAAAATGACGGATCTAATATGGCAAGAAAAATATTTGTTTGAAAGTATTGTATACGTCATTTTGAATTTTTGAATGTTGACTTCAGATTCGTAATCAGCGACCCACAAAAGACCAAACCACGGTAAAACTATTTTTAAGCCACAGAACTCATTCTTATATTTTTCGTCTATTATATTGCTTCCGCCATTTTTAATTTTTTAATTTCAAAAATTTTACTCAGAAACTCTTTTATAAATGCACGTTGAGCAGTATGGAAAGAGGTAAGAATACAGAGTTATTCAGCATGAGAAATAGCAAGAGTGAAATGCTATATGATACAGAAGGGAAGTAGACGCTTTGAGATACTCTTTCAAGGAATTATCAGAAGGTGAAGTTTTAGGGCACCACAACTGCGATATGAAATACGATACGTTAGAAAACTCAATTGAGAGAATCTGTACCTCTGAGGTTGGGCATATAATTAGGAACTTCTAAAATCGTAAGGCTGCTGGGGTAATGTAATGCCGTTGAAATGCTCAAATATGGTGGCTACTACATACCTCAAATGTTGTGCGAATTGATAAATTCAGGTATCCAGATTGGAGAAGTTCGAAATGACTGAAAAAAGCGATTATCGTACCAATATACAAGAGAAGGGGAAATAAAAGCAACTGCAATTATGACAGAGGTATCAGCTTATGGAGTACCGTAAGTAAAAAATCTTTAAAATTACTTATTCGTAGGATAACAAAAGTAACAGAAGAGAAAAAATATGGAAAGTCCGAAGTGGATTTATGCCTGGAAAATCATGTACGGATCAAATATTTATCTTAAGAAAAATCATAGAGAAAAGTCTGAGAGTAAGGAAAAAAGTTTCCTGAGCATTTGTTGACCTAGAAAAAGTGTTCGTCAAGGTGAATAGAAGTAAACTTTGGGAAGTCTTAAAAGAGGACAATAAGTGGCTCCTACAAGAAATACAAACAATATGTGCTGATAGCAAAGCGAGTGTAAGGGTTAATGATTATTATATATAGGATTATTATATTCATTGACGAATGTCTAAGAATGGCCCTCTTCGACGAAGAAGGTGTGGATCTTGGGACAGTGAGTGTACGTGGGTTAGCATTCGCAGATGATGATGTTGTTATGGCAGAGTCAATCGAATAAGCAAATAGCAAATAGCAAAGAAATGCTGGAACAATATAAAAATCTATTCCCTCTCCCCCATATTAACCCTTCATCACCGAGTAAGTCACGCCGACCCCCGGCTTATTGGTATAATAATAACTCCATCAGCGACCCCAAAAAACTTTTGAACATGAATTTCCAAATAATTCGTATGCAAGGAAAAATGTATACTTCAAGGGTTTAACACGTATTTTCCATGAAAAAATACGTTTTTGTAAATTGTATAATGCTAGAGAGTTGCAGTTTTTTGTGAAAAATTTATCTTTTTTTTCAGTCTACAATTAAAATGATATAAAATATACTTCAGGTTTATAAGCATCCTAGTTTAAAGAACGTATCATTTTCAATAATATTCGTCATTGAAAAATGTAATGAGGTTGTGGTTTTTTCTCAAATTTTCAAATTTTTGTGACACTTTTTACTTAGAGTGAGATAATAATTGATGCAATATAGCACACATGATTGTTTAAACAAATTATTATCGTTTATAACTATCTTCTTCTATATTAATGCTAGACAGTTGTGATTTTTTCTGAAATTTAAAGTCTATGTCAGTTTTTCACTCAGTATTTGTATTTATTTGTATTTATTCCAGAAAGTTCCTAGGGCTCATCAGTCCTCTAAGGAACAGAGTATGCATAAAAAATATATAATTAATTACAAGTACTAATCGATGAATGTGAAATGTATTGCCGAATTAGTAGAGAGTTGTGAAGGAAAAATAAAATAAGATAGAATGATGAAAAATATATTGCTGATAGTCATTAGTAAGGTATTAAATTATGAAAGTTGAAAATCATAATTGTTTTAATAGTTTATTATTATCTATATCGATCTTCTCTGAAATTATTTCTATGGACGTATATCTTCTCTGAATTTTTTACTTTGGTTTGGCTTCTCAGTTATGAACAAATAATTAAGCAACATTGGAAATGATCATTTTTTGAGTAATCTCTTTCTTTTTTGTAAATATACATATTTTTGTGAAAGAAAACAGATATTTGAAATATTGTTCAAGTTTCTCATATGAATAATATGAAATGTGAAGTTTCCCTAAAATATTTACTAAGAACCTTCTTATTCAAATTAATATTAATAATAATATTCATCATTGATCTTCAATAAGAAGTCAATCATTTGAAAATTTCAGAATGTTCTAGAAAGAACTAAAAAATTTCTGAACTTCCCAGAACAATCTAGAGCAATCCAAAATATTTTATAGAATTCCAGATAATCCCACGGGAGTCTAGAATATTTCGGATTGTTCTCAGAATTTTATAAATTTAAGAATATTCCAGACAATGTCAGAGCAGTCTAGAATTTTCAGTTTACTTCTGGAATTACCAGATAAAACCTCTAGAATATTCTAAAACATTCGAAAACATTCTAGATTAATGTAAAAAACTCTCTAGCATCCCAGAGCTTTTTGGAATAGTTTAGAAAATTCTAAAACCATCTTAAATCCCACAAAAATTGCATCACCTTTCAGAACAATTCAGATATTCTAGAGCTTTTCAAAACGTTTTCAGAACATTCCAGAATTATCTAGAATTTTTAGTAAAATAATCGAAAATATTGCACAAAAATATCAGAAAAGTACAGTAGATTAAAAAGAATTTTTAATATAAAATTGCCTTAAAGCATGTGCTTCAATTCTTTCGCCATGAAGAAGAAAGTCAAACTTTTTTTGTTTGAATATAAGCCAAGTTTGTCTAAAAGGCTCAAATGACTATGGGTCTTGACTTTGTTCTGGGACACGTGCATTTTTCCAAGCTCACGTATACTCCCACTTGCACGTAAAGGAACTTTGTACCCGGAAAGAATGAGAGCGAGGTTTTTGGTTTTCCTTGCACGCTCTCGAGGATTTTGATCCCTCCTTTTTTACCCCTTCTTCACTTCAGCCACTGAATCTTCGTCATAGATCCGTTTTCGCGGGGCTCTTGTTCGCTGCGCTTCACTTATTTTTCACCCCTTTCTTCACAAGAGAGAGTTAGTTTCCCCATCCTTTGGGAAAACTTTCCCAGCCTGCCAATAAATGCTCCTTTCCTTCTGAATCTGCTTACCAAGTTAAACTTTCCTAATAACTTTAAAAAAAACTTTTTTTCCTATATCAAGTCGCTCATAAATATCCATTAAAATATAAATTTATGAGAGCAAACAAATTTCTGAAATGCACAAATTATATGGTAATTAGCTTTAAAATCAGTTTTTAGGGTTACGTAATTCCGGGGAGCAACCCTAGTCGGATATCTGTCCGTCCGTTCAACGTATTTTTTTCTCGATGGGTGAGGTAAGGGGCGAGGGAAAGGGTGAGGAATGGAAGTAGGTAAGGGGAAAATAAAGAAGTGTGAGTGCAAGAGATTCAGGAATGGGAAAGTAGGAAGAAGGAGGACAGAGAAAGGAGGGGAAGTATAAGATGAGAGGGGGAGGAGAATGTGGGTGGGTTGAGTAGGAAGAATAAGGGGAAAGTGGAGAAGGGTGTTGAAATAGGTGAGGGGATGGAGGTGGGAATGGAAGTCACGAGGTGTAAGGATGAAGGTAGAAGAAAGTAGTAGATGAGAAGTGGGGTAGTTGGTTGAGAGAAAGTAAGTGAACTAGAGAAGGGGACAATGAGATAAGATCCGATAGGATAGGGTAAAATTAGATAGGACAGTATATGATAGGATAGAAAGGATTATTCATCAATCACTGAATTTTCTAAATGAGATGAAAATATAAGAGGTTAACATTTTTAATTCTTTACTAAATAAGTCACGGAACGATTCTCTGTAGGCGCATGTTGCCTTCTTTTGCTAACTTTTGAAGTACGTATATTTTGTAGTCCTTTGAGCCGGATTTTGTCATATTTAGATTTTGAATATAGTCATTTTTATAATAAAATAAAATGAAAGCGAATCAGATACACACACACACACCCATGTATATATACACACATATATATATATATATATATATATATATATATATATATATATATATATAGTTTGAAGCTGTAATCAATTCTGTAACCGAATCCGTGAAATAAGGGTGTAGAGGAATGCTGTTTGAAAATCATGATGTTCAGTTTAGGGGGAAGAGGAGCTTAATTCCATACAAGGAAATTCGGTGTCACGTGACTGAAGCTCTAATTAGACACGTGTCGCTTCAACCAGATTAACCGGATAGATTAACTGGTAAAGCCGTCGACAATGGCTTCGTGTTCGTCTTCAAAATCCTCGAATGAATTCAATGAAATGTATATCGCAAATTCTACGAAAATAAGAAGAAAAAGTCCAAATATTTTCAACTCGAACTTTCAAATTATAGTTTTCACCTTCTAGACTGAACAAATTATATTTAGGCATTTAAAAAATTCTATAATTTAAAAAAATAGTCCATTTTAATATTATATACTTCAAATTGATTTGAAAGTTTCAAATTTGAAGAAGGGCAAAGAAGGAAAAAAAGAAGGAAAAACGCAGTGCAGGAAAAAAGAAACGCAGAAAAAAAATAACGCAGGGAAAAAGGAAGGCACGAAAAAAAGAACGTATGGGAAAGCAGGAACGCAGAAAGAAGGAAAAGAAGAACGCGGGAAGAAAGAGAAGCTGTAAAAGAGGAACGCAGGAAAGCGGGAAAAGAAGGCGCGTTAGAAGAAACTCAAGAAAAAAGTGGAAAAAACGCTGCAAAAAAATTTATGAAAAAATGAAAGCACGAAAAAAGGAACGCAGAAAAAAAAGAAATATAGAATAGGGAATAAAAGGAAAAAAGGAACGTAAAAATAAGAAAAAGAGAGCACAGGAAAAAGAAACGCTTAAACGCAGAAAGAAAGTAAAAATGAACGCAAGAAAAAAAGAATGCAGAAACTCTGGAAACAAGGAACGGAGGAAGAAAGGAAAAAAGGAGCGCAGAACAAAAGAAAACCGGAAAGAAGAAACGCGGAATAAAAAGGAAACAAAATAACGCAGAAGATAAGAAACACAGGGAAGCGAGAAAGAAGGAACATAGAAAGAAAGGAAAAAAAAGTGCAGAAAAAGGAGCGCAGGAAAAAAGGAACGCACGAAAAACGTAACGCATCAGAGGAAGAACGCAGAAAAAAGGAAAAAAAAAGAATACAGGTAAAAAGCGAAGCAGTAAAGAAGGAACACAGGATATCGGAGGAAAAGATAGCAGGTGGACATCAGAAAATGAGAGCAGTAGAAGAAGCTCAGGAAAAAAGAAAGAAGAGCGCAAGAAAAAAATAATCAGGAAAAATGGAGTTCAGGAAAAAAGGAACTCTATATTAAGTGGAAATTCTCTAATTTTTAGCGGAACCAAATTCAAGCAGTGCAATTTTGATGATCATTATTTTTAAAAGGTCCCGCTTTTATCTTCTACAAGCTCCGTAATTATAGTTCTACGAATTTAAATATATTTTATTTTCAATATTTCATATTTAAATCTTCACTTTGATGAAATGAAAATTCTTTGAATTGTATATTATTATATTTCCTACGCCTTCATTGAAATTTTCCTCTTTTGAGAGGTACATAATTTTTTCAAATTAGATAGCTGAAATTTAAAATTGAGTAATTGCGAAAAATTTACATTATTTGAATTATTTATTTAAAAGACATCCCATTGTAAATTGTATTATTTCAAATTAAATTTGACATTTTGAATTTTCCTTCGTAAGAATTTTAATTTTCGTAATTTTGAAAGTCTTCTAGTTTAAAATTGTTTTTTAACAATTCCCATCAATTTAAAATAATTTAATTTTGAATGTTTGAAATGATGAACTTTCAGATTCAGAAAATATGAAATAGTACAGTTGTCACCATTTATTTCGGAATTTTTGCATTACGACTCTCTTATTTCTAAGGATTCCTAATGAAACAATTTCAACATTGAGCGCTATAATACGAAGCTTTTCTAATTTAAATATATGTATCTGTTTTCTGAATTTCGAAGGTCTCGAATTGAATATTCTTCATTTTTTCACTTTTTGATCTGAAATTTCACTATATTGAATTTGTGAATCTTAGTCAAATTTCGAATTTCTAAATTATAAGTATTCTCAATTTCAATCCTTATCTTCAATCACTCGAACTTTCAAATGCTAAATTGAATTTTTTATTTTCTCTTTATTGTAATAAGCCCTGATTTAATTTTGTTATACCAACACGATAATAGTTCCTGGTATTAATCTGATTATTTCTTACCCTGTTTTATTGCTCATTATGCCCCAGCTCATAACTCGAGTGATACAATTCATCGCTCATTTTCAGTTTCATTTAGCCCCATTTAATATTCTCTGCCGAAACGTTTAATTACCTCGAGGTGTTACTAGGACACTTAAGGAATGGATTAAGCTTTTAATAAAATTCGCACCAACCGTAGAAAGTACAATTCGCTGTCAAGTGAATTAGAGTCGCAGGTGTCAGAGTTTCTGTTACGACCTAAAACCATCTAAAGTTGAGTAATTCTCGAAATATCGGACTGACGCTGACTGCGTTTTAATTACCAACTTCGTCCTCGCAGTTTCGCTGTATAAATCGAATCAGAGTCGTATCATATTTCTGTCAGAAGTGACGTGAAATTTCATATTTAAACGCACTGATTCAATTTTTTCCCACCTTCGACAGGCACGTGATTTGCATTCATTTGTCTTTTTCAGTTAGGGGCCATTCATAACTTACGTAAGCGGTTGTCCAAAAACTACGTCACGCATTTTTTAAGACTTTTTCCAGGCCTTCCCTTCTTCCTCACAGATCATCAAACAAAGCTTGAACCCCTGAGGTGACGTCACTAATACGAAGACCCTATCCCATTTATAAGTCGAACTTTTTTTTCGATTTCATTTGATAAAAGCCTTAAAAGGAACACGAAACCTACAAAGCTAATATTTTGACAGACTTCGCAGCCCAAAACGCTCTTAAACCAGAGGAAATTGAATGATTTTTCACGGAAATAGGGAAATAAATTATTTTGAATAAAATTAATGTTGAGGTACCACATTTAATTCAATAAGAAATGCTTAAAATTTTAAATAGCAATACTTATACTGAATTTTTAGCAAAATAATTGATCTCCCAACCAATAAATGTTAATTTTTTACCAAAAGAGATGCATTTTCAACAAAAGAGTTGAGTTGGAAAATAAAAAGTCAAATATTTTGATAATTAAGCTAACAATCAATTTTCAACAAAACAAAATGAATTTTCAACTAAATAGTGAAATTGTCAAAAAACAAAGAAAAACAGTGTTCTACCGAATATTCGCATTTGCAACCAAATCAAGCAAAGGAGACGAATTTTCAAAAACTCACTTAAATTTTCCACCTACAAAGAAGGTTTTTCAAAAACATGGTCGATTTTCCAAATAAAAAAGTATTAACTTCAACCACAGGCACTAGCGTTTTCAACTAAGTAGTCGACCCTTCAAACAAAAAGACGAATTTTCGAGATGAGAGTTCAATTTTTAGACCAAAGAAAGAATTTTCTATCCAAAAAGATAAATTTTCAACTAAACTGTTGAATTTTCAACAAAATAGTTTAAATTTTAACAAAGTAATCTAATTTTCAACAAAAGGGTCTAATTTTTAACAAAGTAATTACATTTTTAACAAAATAGTTAAATTTTCAACTGGAATGATAAATCTTCAACCCAAAAAATATATATCAGAGAAGTTCAACTATCAACCAAGTAGATAAATGTTTAATAAAAAAAGATGAATCCTCCACGAAAAATAGAATATATGTTATATCAACTAAGAAAAGATTTAAATTTTAAGTTAAAAGAAATCGAATTTAATCTCGAAAAAAATGTGACAGTTGATATTTAAAAAAAAAATTATTTTAAATCAAAAACAGTTAAATTCAACCAAAAAAGACAAATTTCTAACCAAATAGTTGAGATGTCAACTGAAGAGGTAAATTTGCAAATAAAAATGGAATAGCAGATGAATTTTGAAACCAAAAAGACGAATTTTTGAACCAGGAAAATTTCAGGTTTTTACATTAATTTTTACATTTTATCAATTATTTATTAACCTAATATTTGAATTTTCTGGAAAAAATAGATTTTTTCACCCAAAATGACAAATTTTCAGCAAAACAGTTAAACTTTTATGCCAAAAAGACAATCTTTCTGAAAAAAAATTTATTTCCTACCCGAAAATATGAATTTTCAAAAAAGAAGATATTTTTCAAACCAGCTTGTTGAAATTTCAATCAATTTTCAACCAAATTGTTGAATTTTTAACTAAAAACGATGAATTTTCATAATGCAATAGTTGAATTTTCGATAAACAAAAATTTATTTTCAACCAAAGAAGAACAAATTTTCGATAAAATAGTTCATTCTTCAACCAATGAAATAAATGTTTAACAATGTAGTTGAACTTTTAACCAAGTAATTGAATTTTAAACCAAAAAAAGTTACACTCTCTCAAGGAAAAATTCAATAGTTGAATTTTCAACTGAAAACTATCAATCTTTACCCAAAAATAAAATAATTGAGTTTTTAACTAGAGAGATTTATCTGTAAATATTAAAATGAATTTTTAACAAATTAGTTCAATAACAAACGAATAGTTGAATTTTCAATTAGGAAAAATTAGGGAAAATGTCAAGAGAAAAGAATTCCAAAAAATGGTTCATTTTTCTAAACTGAAAATAGAATCTTCAACACAGAAAGATGTATTTGTTACAAAACATGGTTATCTTTCAATGGAAAATACGATTTTTCTACAACCCAGTTGTATTTTCATTTCGAAAATATAATATTACAAAAAAAATTGAATTCTTAACCAAATAGTTGAATTTAATACTAAAGACGATCAATTTTCAACCAAAACTGGAACAGTTAAATTTGCAGTTCCAAAATCGATTTTCAACAAAAAGAAACGAATTTTCAAAAAAATAGTTCAATTTTCAACGAGAGAGATGGATCTTCAACTAATAAAATTA
Organism: Andricus quercusramuli; assembly: GCA_932178445.1. Classification (NCBI taxonomy): domain Eukaryota; kingdom Metazoa; phylum Arthropoda; class Insecta; order Hymenoptera; family Cynipidae; genus Andricus; species Andricus quercusramuli. The sequence continues at coordinate 320,240 of CAKNXH010064205.1, forward strand.
ATTGTTAATAATCGTTCAACTTTCAACCAGGAAGTTGAATTTTTGATTAAGAAAATTAATTATCTACCAAAAAAAATGCCGCCATATTGGATTCACTATTTTTGATTTTGAAATCCAACACCAGATTTCGATTGAGCGTCCCCAAAAACCTTAATTTCCTTCAAAAAAACTTTAATACATTTACTTTAACTTTCGTCAGTTGATAAATGTCTATTACAATGTTCTGAACCTTGTGTTAGATATTTACATTGTGATTGTGTGTATGTGAGTGTGTGTATTGATGCTACACTTTTTTGTGAACACTTGAGAATAGTTGCAGATAAATTGATGAAATTCGTACGGCTTATTTTTACCACTAATAACTTAAATCAGACCCAAGGATTTCAAAAAATGTTAATTGCATTTTTAAGCATGGCTTCACCATTTGAAACATTGTTTCTTAGAGTTCAAACTTTTCATCATCATAATTCACAGTTAATGCATGCAAACAGAATATTCCTTGACTCGAAACAAATCCATTGTTCTATAATATTATTATATTTTATTGAAGATTAAGCAACTTTTAATCTTCTATAATATTGGAAAAATTGAGATTTACAATTTTATTAAAATAATTAATCTTTCTTCTTTAAGGAAGCTAATTATCGATTTGCTACTTCGTCATGACTCCGGTAAAACGCCCAAAATCGAATTCACAGCTACATTCAATACTTTCATCTTAATAAGCCCCATGTCCTAAATTCTGTTTTATCAGTGCTGCCACTTGTATAAATCTAACAAACCTTGTTCGGCCCACTGTTTCCGACCCACTGTTGATTGAATGTAATTTATAAGATATTTCTTTATAATAACTTATTAAAGGAAATTCAAAAATGTTCTGTCGACGGATATTCTACCCAAGACCATCAACAAAATTCATCATAAGTATGCATATTTTTAAAGTCTCCTTTTTCTGTGCAAATACTGAATGAAGTGAAGAAATTCAAAGAAATTTATCACAACAAGATTTATCATAAGTATGCATATTTTTAAAGTCTCATTTTTCTGTACAAATAATGAATAAATTGTAGAATTTCCGAAAAAATCCACAAACCTATGAACACAAAGAATTCAAAATCCTGAGAATTTAAAGAATGGTTTTCATTTATGAAATTCTCATAATAACTTGAATTCGCTGAATTCCTTGAGTTCCTTGGAATCCATGAAAATCTATGAATTCCTTGAATTCTATGAATTCGTCGAAAGTGAGTGTGTGTAAAGTGACATTGGGTAGGCTCGGCCTAGTTTTTCGCGTTTTCGCTCCAGCCTCAGGCTTACGGGATTTTCAAAATTTTGCACATGTCCAAACTCTTTCTCCAATTTGTTCTTTAGAATTATACATTTTTCGGCTATAGTCTAAGAAAGTTTATTATCTAACAATCGAACTTTAGGCTGCAAAATATTATTCAAGTAAGAAATATCGATTTAAACAAATTTTAATAGGTTTCTGAAGCTTACTTTTGAAGTGATGGGTACAGTTTTGATATTTGGAACCAATAATGAATTTTGGTTCGAAAAAGCACTTGAAACTAGGCCAATTTATGTGAAATGATGTATAGAGAGAATTAGTAAGGTTTTGTTTGTTTTTATGCAAGTTAAACTCTGGAATTCGTCGAATTTTAAACATTTTTGACCTATTTTCACCCATGCTTGAGCAAGGGAACTTTTTTTCACGCGGGACGTAATACCTCATTTTTGCACTTATGGAGTTTTTTTCGAGACCCTATAAAAATTGCTTAGAGAGGTTGAATTTAAAAAGTATTCAGAAAATGATTTTCAAGAAAATCATGCCAGATGCAGTAAGATAATCTATCAACCCGTGTAACCCGTCATTACACATCATCACATAAACAACAGTAAAACTTTGACAAAAGTTATACATGAAATTTTTTTCAACTTTACTTTATGTGACATCATAAGAAAATGCATCAAATAATTAAACGAGTTTGTGGAATCAAAGACAGATAAGTAACTTGAAAAAATAAAACACCTATCGAGTAGGCATGGTTGTTAGTGGTTAGACCCACTTGGAGACTCAAATAAGCTTAATAAGATAAAGGTATTAAAATGTTAATTCAAAATAGTACATTGCTTATCGAGGGCGTAAAGAAGGCTATTTTGACGAGTCAAAATAGCCGTACGCCCTTCACACACACTAAACTGTTTGTGTGTGTGTATCGGGCGTAAAGTTTCATGTCGGCCCGGTGGCGGAGTGCACATGTGCGAACGTCACTGGTTTGGAAGCTGCCACATTACGCCTGCTTCACGTGCATGCAGTGGCACGTTTCCACGGAGGTCGAACAAAAAGAGATTTTCATATATCTATAATAATTTGGAAGGAATAATTTCATAAAAATAATATTTAAAATATTTTTGAACTAACTTTAAAAAAGTTAGAACGCTCCATTCCACCACGTTTATATGATTTTAACTGTTAAAAATTTATTATACGTAGATATAAAGGACCACCCTCGTATAAACTCTTACGTACGGACATAAACGTGCACAGTTATGCAAGATCCATCTGTGGACGTGTACGGTTGAACAAGTTCCATCTGTGCACATGCACATTTGGGCAAATGTTACCTGTGCACGTGAACATTTGGACAAGTGTTATCTGTGCACGTGCAAAGTTGGTCAAGTAACATCTGCGCATTTGCACAGTTGGGAAAGTGACATATGTGCACGTGCACAGTTGGTCAAGAGACATCTGTGCATGTGCACAGTTAGGAAAGTGATATCTGTGCACGTCCAAGTCAATAGGAGCCCATCTGTGCACGTCGAAATTTCGGCGTGCACAGTTGTCACTTGGAAAACGGTGCGCGTGCACAGATGGTACTTGGACTGTGCACGTCTAAATTTGGATGTGCACAGTTGTTCAAGTGACGACTTTGCACGTGCACAGATGGCACGTGCTCAGTTGGCACATGCACAGTTGTCCTTCTGGCCATCGACGTGCACAGTTGGGTACGTGCAAAGTTGCTACGTGCAAAGTTGACCCCATCCAAATTTATGCCTGCCATAATGAATCCGCCATTCTGAATTTTAAAAATCCAACAACTCATTTGAAATCGGCGACCCAACAAATTTATTTATTAGCAATTCTATTATGGTCCAAATATTTCAAATAAATTATTGCCGCCACACTGAATCCGCCATTTTGAATTTCAAAATCCAACATCAGATTTGAATTCAGCGACCCAAAAAACCCTAATATGCTGAAGCACAATTAAATCTTATCAAGTTTAATAATTTTCTTTTGAAATTCCCACACATGTGTCAGAACTACAATTTCAAATTCTAGTATCTACCATGTCTGTAAAGATTTCTAAACATTAATTCAGGCTTATTCAATAATTTAATTTAATTTTGTCTGGGATTTTGAACTTATTTTGAATTTAATTTTTTAATTTTCCTCTGTTTGACCCATTTTGATGTTTAGTCCTTCGAGCTGGTGAAGCATTTAAATTAAAAGATGTATCATCGCTCAGAGGTTGATGTTTTTCTACCAGTGGTATATATGAAAAGAAAAGTTGCTACAGAGGAGAATTCAAGTTTATCGATAAATAGAGACTATAAAATACAATAAGTTTGAAAAAAGTAACATAGTCGAAGAAACTTTCTTTGAAAAACTTGTAAACTTTGGTTCATAGATTTGCATTTTTTACGACTTGGTATGCCACCTAGTATTTACGCACTTCCTACAGAATAATAGAGGCGAAGAAACAGTGCAAAGTGAAGGTTATAGCAGGTGATAAAACGTTTTAAGGAGCAAAGAACTTAAACTTAGATCAGAAGGTAGTCCAGCTTATAGTTTAGGTTTTACTTCTTTTTGTTAAGTATAGACATAAAACTGTCCTTCCTTATTTCATTTCATTACTTAGGTACACGTGGCATTCAACATAAAACACAAGACTTCTCACTCTTCTTAACGTTTTTAGGAGGTTAAAGATGGCTTTAAATCAATATTGTGTATCTTTTTTAAAGAGAAATTAAAAGAGGTACAACAGGGAAGGGAGGGAGTGTGAGGACAGGGAAGTAGGGAAAATCCGGGGAGGGGGAGTTGGTGAATTGAGTGGTGATTTAGGGGAAGTGAGATGAAGTGTAGTAGGAGGAGTGAGGAGAGATGAAGTGGGGTAAGTGTGGAGAGGGACAAGTAGGGAAAGGGGTAGGGAAGGGGGAAGTGAGGAGGGAGGAAGTAAATCATGTGAGGAGATATGGAAATAGGGAAAAGGGAAGTAGGAGAAGGAGAAATAAAGAGGAAATTAAAGGAGAGAAGTAGGGGACGGAATGGGTAGTGAGGGCAGTGAGAGAAGTGGGAGTAGGAAAGGAAGTGAGTGTTCGACAATTAGGGAAAACAGCGGACGAGAAATAGAGAGGGGAGTAGGGGAAATAATGAGATAATTGGTAGGGGAAGTGAAGAGAAGAAGGAGAGGGATAAGAAGAGAAAGGAGAGGTAGAGGAGAGAGAGAGAAAGAGAGTGTAGAGAGAAGAAAGAGGAGCTATAGGAGGGGAGGGAAAGTTAATTAACGTTTCAATAGGCCATGAAACCCTTTTTTGTGGGCGCGCGGCGCCTCAATTTGCCTGATTTTTCCATACATATTATTATACAATATTTAACTCTGCAATATTCATATTTAATTTCCCATTTTTCAGGTTTGCAAATTGTTAATATCTCAACATTTTCCTTTTGTTTCATTTGATTTTAAAGTTATGAAAGTTGTAGGGTCTTTCCAACGATTTTTTAAAAGATTTTACTAGATCGGTGATAACGGGTTACAATATTTTGTCTCATACTAACTGTAAATTTAAAGAATCCCCCTAGAATGAAAACTTTTTCCGAATTTTTGTATGGTAAAGATAACAGTTTCGAAGCTTCACAACTGAAATAAAAAATTTGAATTCCGTTGTGCATTTCCCAAATTTTAATTTTTGTAGATTATACACTAGAAAACCAATAACAAAAAACAGTTATTCTTTATTAGATTATGTTCTTTGTACAGAAAGGGACCCCCAACTTTCATAGAAAAATTTTACTGCAGAAGATTAAAGCACTCAAAATTCCAAAATACAAACTGGAGCCTTTAAATAACAAAGATTTTAAAATTAATATGAAGAATTATTTATTTGTTTCATGTCAATTTGTGGATTATTTCTAACTAGGATTCCTTTCAAATAGAGGATTTTCAAAGTTATGATGTACTTGTCACTTCTTTTTCGTGAAATGAATTAAAATTTTTAAATTATCACAATTCTATTTTAATGGTTTTCACGATTTAGTCACTTGAAGATTGCATTTAATTTGAAATTGTAGAAACTCATAACACTTCTGAATTATATTTTTACGCTCCAGTTCAATAACAATAATACAAACAAATTTTTGTTACAGGTAAATTCTGAACGGAATACGTTGAATCGTCGGGGTTAATTTTACACCAAAGTTGATTTTAAATTGAAACTTTGTTCTTAACTCCTTCAAATAGGTATGTAATTTAATTTTAACAGCTGACATTTAAATTTTTCTATATTGCTAGTTAAATTGTTTTATTTCGAACCTGTAACTTCGAATTTGGGAATATGTGAAAATTTCTAATCATTTTGAACTATTAAAATTTTTCATATTATCACATGACAAAAAATTGTCCAGTTGGAATTTGTTCAACTGTGGGCTGTTTATATTTTTTATCTGTGTAATTTTTGCGCTTTTTGTTTGAATAGTTATAATTCAAATGATATCAATTTAATATACTTTTTTTTTATTTGAAATTTAAACTGTTTTATTTTGTAATTTTCAATTACTCAGATTGTTCAAATTCAAATCTTTCAATATGAAATGGTTCAATTTTTTAAATTGTAAGTTAAAATTTCAAATCATTTTATTCTAAAAGTTCTATTTAGACCTTCGAAATAAAAAAAATATTTAATTAGAACGGATTTCAAATTTAAGTGTTCCAAACTTGAAAGATGAATTACAAATTTTTAATTTCAAAGGTTTCTAATTGTGAATCATTTATTTTTAAAAAAAGAATGATAATTTTTATTCTCAATTAAAATGTTTGAGATCATCCTGAAATAGTTTCTACAAACAGTACAATTTGCTTTCAAAAATTGAATATCATCAATAAATTCTGGGGTTGATTTATTTTAAATAAGCTTGGTCACGAAGACAGCATTGATTTACAATTTTTCTGACGAGCACCTTCCACTTCTCAGAAAATTACACTTTCTATAAAAAGGCTACAAAGAACTGGAATAGCAATCTTTTACACATTTGACGTTTCACATGGTTCTTAAGTACAATTTGCGTTTTATGTCGCTTGAAAAACATCAGCAAACATTTACCTAGAAGAAATTGGGTTAAAATGAAACTTATATGTCTAGTTGTTCGAGCCGGATGTTTCTTTAATCTAAATTTTTGGTCCTTCGTGCCGGTTTTGAACTTTATTATATCTGAAATTCAAGAACTCTTCTAAATTTTGCTTCAAGGATTCCTGAAGTATGAAAAATGTCCATTGTAGAAATTTAACATTTTTCTTATCGATTTTGGAAGGAGGGTAGTTAGTTAACGAGAAGTAAAGAGAGGTAGGGACGTGTTTGGTTTTTGAAGCAAGGAGATAGTGGTTTGTAGGGGGTGTAAGTTTCGTATCGATGGAGATGTATGGGTCAGGGTAGCATGTAAATGGTTCGATAAACCGCTCCTTCCTTTGAACACACCATCGGTGACCTTCTACTTGCAATGTGCATTACCGGCCACCAACTATCAACCATACACTATAGTTATAGTTACAGTGTTTCCAGGTCCTGAGAGTGGCGTGGCCCTATCATTTCCTCATTATCCACTCAAACATGGCGCCTCTCTCCCAAACCAATCGCATCGCAAGCTTATCGAGAACATCGTCCCACAACATTTTCACATGAGGATGATAAAAAAGACAATTATTACCCTCCCTTTTAATCCGAACAACATTCTAGGGTAGTAAAATAACAACACAGAGTGGATGAGTTAATTAAAAGAAAAGAAAAACCTTTTTCAAGTACATTTTACCGACAGTTGGAAAAGTAGATATCCCTCTGAGAGGCCATTCAAAACTACGACACATTGCCAGGGGAGTCGGAGGTCACAAGATTTTCTAACGATTTGTGACGTCAGGAGGAAGTAAATCATACAGAAAGTGACGTCACACATGAAAAATATGAATATGAATAGCTATTTTTTGAAATTTTCGAAAAAATGAAAATGAATGTTCCTATTTTACTAGTGAAGCATCTAAATACAGACTTCACTCTCTTTCTCCCATTCTCATATTTCCCCCTTTTTTATAGAATTCCTCTTTCTTACCCTGTTTTCAAGAAACTTCCCATTTTTCTCCTTTTTCTTGTTTTTTCGCTTGAAAGCGAATTAAATTAGGGGAGAGTGGGAATAAGCGATGGCGGGGCTAAGTCAATACTTGCCTTTCTAAAGAAAAATATAAACCGCGCAAACTTGGTTTTTTAATAAAAGTGGACCCTAATGCCCTATCTTTATCGGCCGAATTTCGTGGCATTCTGCATGACATTGCACATTTTACGACATGAAAAGTGTTTTCGCATGTCAACCATTTTTTTCAGCGCTTGCGGAAAATTGTGTTTTTCTTTTGTACACCATCGTCCACTATAATCAAGGTATATTCATCTTACTTAAAAAAGGTGCTGCACGTCAATATGTTGTTAAATTTTGATTTTTCGATGATTTGCAATGTCTTTCGGATACCAATAGACAAAATTGACGCCTGGGGTTCATTGTAAGTCGACAACGAGTACGTAATTGTGCCTACAGCCCTACAGGATACAAAAATATATACAAATATACGTACAGACATGCATACAGATGCACATACAGGCATACATACATACAGACAGACACCTTTGTAAAATTTATTGAAAAATTCAACTAACTTTTTGGCTTAAAACTTCAACTATTTCCATGAACATTCATCCCTTTTTAGAAACTGTATTTTTCTAATAAAAAATTAACCTATATTGTTTGAGGATTCAACTATTTCAATGAAAATTCGTCCTTTTTGGTTGAATTAACCTTTTTCAGATTTCAAATTAAAATATGTTTCCGTTGAAATATGAACTTTTGTGTTTTAATTTAACTGTTTTGTTGAACCTCTGTCTTTTTATTGAAGATTAAACTGTTTTATTAAAAATTTGTTCTTTGGTCATAAATTAATTTTTCAACTGCAAATTTACCTATTCCATTATTGGTTAAAACTTGATCGTTTCCAGATCTTTTTTGAGAGAAAATTATTCGTGTTTTTAGTTGAGGATCTATCTCTTTTTAATAAAAATTAATACTTTAAAAGCAAACTGAACTATTTAATATTTTGTTGATAATTGATCGATTTTAGTTCAAAATTCAACTATTGGTTTAAAAATTAATTTTTTAATTGAAAAATTGTATTTTTGGGTTGAAGATTCAACTAATTCCTAGAGAATTTGCCTTTCTGGTTTGAAAATTGAACCATTTTCTCAAGTTTTTTTTGCTTTCTTCACTAAAAAAACCTTTTTTTTTTGTTGAAAATTCAACTTTTTCTCAAATTATAGTTTTTTTTGTTTGTTAAAAATTCATCTATTTACGTAGAAATATGACACTGTTGATTGATAGTGCAATTTTTTGTTTGAAAATGAATATTTTCTGGTTAAAGATTCAAATATTTTGTTTAGAATTCAGTTGATTTATTTTGAATTTCGTCATTTTAATAAAAATGTAAATGTTTTTTTTTTTAACTTGCGCCTTTTTGGACCAAAATTCGTCCTCTTTGATTAAAATTTCAACTGTCTTTTAGAAAATGCGTATCTTGGCCTAAAAGTGAAACTATCTGGTGAAAATATACCTGCTTTAGGTTGAAAATTGAACTATATATTTTTCAAAATTCAAATATTCGATTGAAAATTCATTGTTTTGGTTAAATTCTACTGTCTTTCATTCGTGATTGAAATATTTCCTTGATTGGAGTATCAAATAATATGTTATTAGTTGAGAATTTATCTTGTTTGATTAAAAGTTTAACTATTTTGTTGAAAAATTAGATATTCCATTACAAAATTAACTCTTTTGTCAAACCTTCGTCTCTCCAGATAGAAAATTCGCCTTTTTGGCTTGAAAATTCCAGTCTTCTAAAAAGTTAATATTTTTTTCTTTGAAGTTCAACTATCTGGTTTTGAATGCAACTGTTTAATCTAAAGTTAATTCTGTTTGTGTGTTGCAAATTAAACTAATTAGTTGAAAAATCATCTTGGTTGAATAATTTATATCTTTGAGTTTAAAAATTAACTGGTTTCTAAAACATTCGACTTTTTAGCTTGTAAACTCAACTCTTTTGTTAAAAATGAATGTCTTTTGACAGAAAATTAATTTGGTTGAAAATTCAACTATTTTGAGTGTATTTTTAGCTGCCAAGTATGTTTTATTTTAGACGTTTATTAAACGAAATTCAAGCAAAAAATTTGATTCAAGAAGGGGGTAGGTTTTTGTATTTGTGACATCACCCTGATGTTTCAAGTTTTGTGTGGCGATATTTGGCGAAAAAAGGAAGTAGTGGAAAACGTCTTCAAAATAGCGTTACGTAGTTTTGAGCGGCCCCTATAGTCGTCACTTTCAGAGCCTAATTCAATTTTTAAACCTAATTGTAATTTCTAGTGTAAAAAAATGCTTTATTTTCCACGAAAGGAACTGCAGCTGTCAATCGCGATAACTCGTAATGGAAACACAAAGAGCAAACTCATTCCATGTTTGCTCTACATTATTAATTTATTCCAATTGGTTAGAAGATAAATTTTGCAAGCGACAATTTTACATTTCTTTTTCGAGACACTAACACCCTCAGCGAGACGTTCAAGTGCCGAAATAGGCGAGGAAAGTGGAAGAACTGGGTCAGGCAATGTTCAACTTCCCTCTTCAAAATTTCAGCTCCCTATGAACTTACCTTAATTACAATCAACGCTTCCATAAATTTAATTAAAATCATCTAATCATTCTATATTTAATACAGGACTGATTTTCACGTCTGATTTTAACAGCCATCCAGCTCGAAGGACCAATCCTCCAGATCAGATTTATTTCAAGGTCGTTACACAATTTTGCGGATCGTTAAACAATTGCGTAGATGGTTGCACGATTATATGGATCATTGAACAATTGTGTGGATCGTTAAACAATTTTTGCACGAATGCCTGGCAGATTTTTTGAATTTAAAAAAAGAGAGGAGTAGCATTCTTTGGTGGCAAAATAGTCCCGGCACGGAGCAAAGGCAGCCAACAAGTTGCCGGTGTTGAATCGATAGAGATGGGTGAGCCTGGGGGTAGGCAGGTGAGGTCGTGCCTGTATTTCCCATTCCACTACTACATTCCACCCCAACCACCTCCTCTGCATCCTTTGCGCGCCCTCTGCCCTCGCCCTCTTCACTCTTTCCCCCAACCCTTACTACTCCTGCCCCTACCCGTTCCAACCATCCAAAAGCAGCTACAGTACTCCTCTTTCCAATCCTCTTGGAGCTGCAGTAGTCCGTGCCATACCTTGCCACAAACCTCTCAGAGTCTCGAGGGACCTCCAGGGCACCACATAATTGAGTTCTTTTGCATCGAACGTCCCTCAGGCTTTCGAGAACATTAAATTTGAGGAGGCAAGCTTTCCAATTGGAATAACCTGTGTCAGGAAGGTCGAAGCTATAGACAATTTAAGATTATTATTTTCAGTTCAAATTGAACTACACTTAGCAGAGTTGAAACTAGTTTTTCAAAGATTTTCATGTAGATGAACTCCCCTTATAGTCCAGGCGGTAGGAGTATGCTTAAGCACCGTGCATAAATTACATAAAGTCTTTTTGGTGGGGGTGTATGTCAACGATTTTTCCATTATGTCTCACATAGGTTGAGGGAGGAGGGGGGTAGGTATCTGAAACATTTCCTACGTAAGATATTTCCAAATTTGAGAATAACTGAAAAACAAAAGTTAAACAGATTTCAATGTAAACAGCTTTTTCAGCGCAATCTAGTTCTTGATGTAGTCCCTAGTATACTGAATGTAGAAAAATTCAAGTTACTTTGATAATCATTGTAACAGCATTACCTGTAATTTTCCTGACAATATTAGTAAGGGCTATGGGGAATTCTGAATGTAAACGGATCATTATCTCTTAGCCTTAATAATGTACTTAGGTGAAGTATGGAGAAGTGAGAGAACCAAAAAGACGAAACAGGCGCGAATCAAGGTTGAGAATTCACAGAAACCAGAAGTGCAAATAGATTCACATAATACGATATAGGAACGCATAGATGAGGCAACTTGGTAAAGTAAGCATGAAATCAAAGTGGAAGAAGAAAAGAAAATACAACTCGATTTTGAAGAAAGCAAGAAGTTATTTTCGAAATTGGTGCTCATTATTGTTGAAGGAAATAGTAGCACAGAGTTAGGCGGCATGAGAAATAGCGTTGATGGAATTGTATATGATACAGATGGGATACTAGACGCTTTGAGAGACTCATTTAAGAAATTGTTGGGAGGTGACGCTATAGGGGAGCACAACTGCGACATAGAACACGGTATTATCGCTGAAAGACTCAAATACGGTGACGAATACATACCTCACAGGGTGTGCGAGTTGGTTTTATGTATCAAGATGAGAGAACTTTCAGATGACTGGAATAAGGCGATTATCGCTCCAATATACAAAGGAAATGAAGATAAAAGCAACTGCAATAATTACAAAGGTATCATCATACTAAGTACCGCAAGCAACATTTATTCAAAAATAATTATTCATAGGATAATGAAAATAAAAAAATAAAATATATGGGAAGCCTAATGTAGATTTATGGAAGGAAGATTATGTGCGGATCAGATATTTATCATATCATATTTAGCTTGAAACAGATCACAGAAAAAAGTCTGAAAGTGAATAAAGAAGTTTCCTGTGCAGTTTTTGACGTAGAATAAACGTTTGATAAGGTAGATAGATGTAAGATTCAGGTGCAGCTTAATTCATTCTCAATTTAACTAAATTCACCATATATTCTGTCAAATTAATTTTTAATACAGTTGAATTCACTTTTAGTTATGTTGAATTAGTTTTTGACTCACTTAAATCAATTGTTAATTAACTAAATGCTATTTAATTTATTCAAAATTCACTTGAATTAAATTTATTCTACTCGAATTGAATTTCGTACTCTTGAATTTACTAAAATTTAATTTGAATTGACTAGAATTGATTTTGAGCTAAGCTGTATCCACCTGAAGCTAATTTGAATGCATCCGAATAAAAAAATAATAATGTAATTTGAATTCATTTTTACACTAGTTTTACACTGAATTTTCCTTCAATTCAGTACAAATCGCCAGAATCTACTTTATTAATTAAGTTAATCAATAAATGGATATTTAAAACCTATAAATGTAATGGATAACAAATGATCCAAATTGTGATTTTCTTCAGACATTATAGGTTTCAGAAATATTCGCCGACTCGCCTCTGGATTAGAGAAAAAAACATAAAATCATATTTACCCTAAGCAAAATTTAAGGGTCGAAAAAAAACTTCTATCTCTGGAAATATTTCAGTCAACTATTCAGGGGAACTAGGTGACCCTACCATATATAAGTGAAGTGGGCGTCAAAAGTAACCTTTTTTCATACTATTTTAGACCCTTCTGTACTGTACATATTGGGATACGTGTCACTAAACCCTAATTTACGATGCCAATAAAAATAAATAAATAATAGATTACAGTGGGTGAACTCCACGCCGGACTCAAGCAAACCAGACCTTTACATCATCGATTTTTGTACAACTTTGCCTACTTATTTGTTTAGTAGAGAAAATATAGATAGCGAAAGGTTTCACTTCAAAAATTCGGTTACAATCCAATGACCTGAGATTCCATTTTATCGTAAAAACCCACGAAAAATCTTAATTTTGAGGTTCAATAGAATTGTAACAGCTCCTCCATGGTTATTTTTTTATGTTTTTGAACAAAAAAAATTATCTTATTACGATAATTCTATGATTTTCAGAAAAAAAATAATGATACTGTTGTAATTTTCAAGTGAAACACATCTTGAAAAATGATAGAAATTTAAGAAGTGATAACTTTTTAAAGGGAAAGACATCTTCCACAACTTTACTGTTTCGAAACTTTAAAATCTGAAATGACTGAAATCGTTAAAATAATTTTTTAAAACGAAAACCTTCTTCAAACAAGTAACTATATCAGTCCGGTAGATAGTGAACAATTTTTGAAGTGAATTGTGCAAATCATGTCACAAGCAATTTTATTTTATTTTCTATATGTAAGCTCTGAAAAAACGTTTCGGAGATGGAGGGCATCCGCATATTATTGAAATTAAAGAATTCCGTTTTCCTGTCGAACAATGGAAAATAAAAAAAATGTAAACGAAAAAAACTATTTACCTCAGAATGATCTGCAAATTTTCTTTGGACCATTCTTCTATGAGACGCATAGTTTTTCCTTAAGTTGTGAAAAACTTCATGAAAAATGAAAATAATGCTATTTTTCGAAAAAACTGTGCAAGGTACGAAAAAATATTGGCAAGTGAAATTGTTTATCTTAAAAAGGTTTACAAATTTTCTTTTACCCATTTTTCAATATGGCTCATTTTTTTTGTTTAATTGTTAAAAAGCAGACAATGTAAGAATTTTTCCGTGCAGCAGGTAGATTTAAAAAATAATATTATAGTGAGAAATATAAAAAAAGCTACAGGAATATTTTCAGCTTTTTCATAAAAAATGAATCTTTTTACGAATATTAAATTTGAACCATTTTCAAAAAAAAAAAAATGGTAAGAAGCGACAGAAAGACAAAATTTAGTTGAAAGAGCTATTGTAAACAAAATTCCTTTTTGTAAGTTTTAATCTTCTTCCATAAAAAATAATGTTTTTTCATAAGGCATGACTGATGATATCATTCCAATTCTGGAAATCATAGAAAACTTTTATAAACTCGATTCCGGAAACATTCCTCAATTCCTATTCTAATTTCCTTTACACTTTTTCATTTCATACTTCAAAATGTTATATCAGAGCATCTCTATTGTTAAAGCTCCTTAGGATTGCTTATTCATATTTTGCTAAATAAAGTAAAATTTTCATTTTTAATGATGACTTTAATATTTGCTTCTTATTTTGCATAGAATTTTATTCCCAGCTACCCTTCAAAATGTATCATTTCAATAAGTTTATAATATTACAATTCATAATATGCCATGATATTGAAACATACGTATTTTTATTATCATGTTTTATAATTTAAAAAGTGTGTATCCTATAAAACAAAAACCATTTTGTTATCAAACATTTTATTGCATTTTGTGTCGCATTCCTATAAATTTAATTTGTTTACTTCCAATAACATTCTTGACAATTTGAAATAAAACCATGCATCCTAGCTTAAAGTGATTCTAAACAAATGTGTAGATATAATTTAGACGAAAAATTTCCTTAAATAAAACGTTATTGCAGCTTGTGTCCTTTTTCCAAAAAGTGAATTTTTTCATTTGCAATCTTATTTTGTATGGTTAAAAGAAAATCTACTCGTCCTATCTAAAAATTATTAATAAAAAATTTGTAGATCCTTTTTGGGTGAATAACTTTTGTGTATTCAATTTTTTTACCTTCTTTCGTTCGCCAAAAAATGTATTTTTTTAAAAATATTTAATGCGTTTTTTTACAACTTAAACAAAAACTATGCGTCCCGTCGTAAAATCATTGTTGACAAATTGGAAACTTTTCCAAAATGAGCAACTTTTGGCCATTAAATGTTTTCATAACTTGTGTCGTTTGTTTAAATATTTAATTTCTTTATTTCTAATGTTGTTTTTTTATGAATGAAAGAAAAACTATGCTTCCTATAGAAAATTTATCAATAACAAATGATTAATCTTACATAGTTTGACCGCAAAATGATTTTTTTTTTATATTTTGCTTGGCTTAAAATGTTCATTTTCTTTTTTTTTTTTATTTTCAATATGCTATAACTCTGATAATTTTCATTTTATCGAAAAAAGTCGTCAGAATAAATTATTCGAGTTTTCGAGGATTGCGAATACTATGAGTGCTACTAGTACTACAAATTCTACTACGAGTGCTATGAATAGTTTTTGAATTTTAATTCAAAGTAGCTGGTTTTTGGCCCCTAAAACTGCATGCCAAATTGCAACCCATTCCGAGTTGTCTCTAAACAAACATAATTAAACAGATAGAAACCATCGTAAAATCTTTCTTCGGATTCAGGGGATCTCGAAACGTGGAGATTTGAAGAAATCCGCGGTAGCCAGTTTTCACATAAAAACAATACCTTCTCATTATGATGAGAATGTAAAAATGAAGTTGACAGACCTAGTACTGTTTGCTCCATACGTGCTAATAGGGTCGTTTTGAGTAAAATGGGGTACATTTTAATATTTTGGCATAGCAACTAGCTAAAAACTATTAGGAATTTTAATATTGAGGAATTGTTAATTTCAGGAATTTCAGTTTTTGAGATTTTTCAGTCTTCCCTTAGTATCATAGTGAAAAATTTGATCAAATTAGAGTTTTTGAAAATCCTCAAAAATCTTGTTTCTTTAATTGGCTTACATGCACATTTTTTCAAAAAAAGTTTAGTAGATCGAACCTGAAATTTTTTCAACTTAAATCAAAGAATGTCTTCACGAATTTGAAATTTTTTGTTGCGGTTTTGTAACAATTTATACAACACAAAACATTTTGTTCCATGTAAGCAAAATAATATCATGCTTCTTTGATTCAAGCTGAAGAAAATTCAGGTTCGACATATTCAACTTTTCTTGAAAAAGCATTCTCAAAAAATTCTTTATTCGGAAAATTTGTTTTATTCCCTATTTTTGTATTACTGTTCTTTCACAAGAAATTTCATGTTGAAACAATGTATGTAATGAATTAGGTTTTATTATTTTTTCTTTAATATATGATATTTTAAACTATAACATAAAGAAGTATAAAGAAAATCAGGGTTTTTCACAACTATTTACCAATTTGTACTACTTCTTGAATGATTGTGCAATTGAAATCGTTTTCTTGTCATTTATTCCAATAAATAAATATCAACACAAAACATTTCAAACACACACAACACACCAAGGCCTGTTCCGGTTGCGCTGCAACCCAACGTACAGTACTGCACGACGGGTCGCCGCACATATAATGTAAGGAATAATTAATTAGTAATTAATAATTGGATGAATTTTCAATAATTTTACTATTGCTTAACACATTTTTTGTGTATAAATTAAATAACCTAATGAGAAATTAATAATACACTGTCGGTTAAATTGAAACAGAGCTAAGCGGTACCCCTTTAGTAAAATAGTGCAATTTACATTTTTAAAAATTTATAAGTGTCCAGAATGAAAAAACTGTAATAACTTTCTAAACCAAATTTTAGAATCTAATTTCTTGCAATCTATATTTTCTACACTAAGCATATAAAAAGTAGCCAATTGTTTGTTTTTAAAACGATGATCTCAAGGTCTAGTTTGTGTGAATCCAGCGTGGAATCCACCCCTGATTGTATTAAAACTTGCTCGCCAACCAAAGTTATTTTTTTTACAATTTGAAAAAAAATGTGTAGACGAAACCATTTTTTTATTATAATATTCCAAATATTTGTTCACACATAGGTAAATACTAAAATTTACGGGTTTCAGAATCTCCGAAATTATGACGGGATGCTCGAGAGACTCGCGAAATATTTCATCCACATCCCGTTTAATTTCAAATCCAGAATAAAACGAGCAGAAGCTAACGAATTAATGACTGCTAAAAAAACCTGCTCCCTATTGTCTGCTGAGAATAATTTTTTCATAATATTTCAAACTCAGAGAGCCAAAAAAAAATATAGATATAAAAGTTCAAATTTCCAGCACCAAACTATATTTTATTTGACAACGAAAATGTTCTCTCACTATTGAGTTGAAAGTTTACCGCAGAATCTCGTTTTGTCGAACGCTGCGAAATTCAATGACTCAGTTGAAAACAACCAGCTCTTCTCCCTCTCTCTCTCTCTCTCTCTCTCTCTCTCTCTCTCTCTCTCTCTCTCTCTCTCTTTCCTGTTAGTCGATTTTACTAGACAGATCACGTTCCAATTTTCGTTTTTAGTTACTTTGTCTCTTTCAGTGAAACATCGTTATAGTGGCTGTCTGGCAATTTATTGACTCGTTCTACTTAAACGAGGATGAATTAGTTTTTGGGAATAGAAATCGATCCGGCTCGAAGAACCAATTTTCCCTATTGCGTGATCAAGTGAAAAACATTAAGAATAGATAATATAAGTGGAAAGAAAAGAAGTTAAAGAAAATATTTCAAAACTTAAGGGACCGTGCATAAATGGCGTAATTTTTTTTCCTGTAATCTTGAACCACGTATCCCCCTTTGCTAACTAGGGTCCGTAAGTTTTGATCCCCGCACTCACCTACCCTATCGTACGCAATTGTTGCAGATTAACTTTTATTAATGAGTTTCCTCATAATTTTTTCTTATCAATGAACAAAGTAGTTCAACTGTCAACCCAATAATTGAACTTAATACCAAATAGTGGAATATTCTACCAAATTCTTGAATTTTCGAAACGTAAGTACGAATTTCTAACAAATTAGTTGAATCTTCAACCCAAAAATGTGAATTTTCAACAAAAACTTTTATTGTGAAGAAAAAGATTCAAACTGTAAGCAAAACAGATGCATTTTTAACCAAAACAGATAACATTTCAACAAAAAGAGATTAATTTTTAAACCAAAAGGACAAATGTCCATAAAATTGGTTAGGCATGAAAGAAAAAATGTCGAATCAAATTGTTGAATTTTGAAGCCAGAAAACGAATTTTAACAAAACAGTCGATTTTTCAACGGAAAAGGATGATTTTTAAACAAAGTGTGAAGAAATAAAAAAATGTTATGCTTGGAGAACGAAATACTTATTTTTATCTCGATTTTTATTAACACATTTTATTTTCTGAACCTGAATGCATTTTAATTTTTCTACAAAACAGTTACATTTTCAAGAAAAAAGTTCATTTTGAACCAAATGGTTGTAATTTACCCTGCTAAAAAGAATTGATTTTGGAACAAAACAGAGGACTTATCAATAAAACATTTGAATCGCCAACGAAAACAGATTTTTCAGTCGATAACGAAAAAAAATTTCATCCATAATGTTGAATTTCCATCTCGAAAAGACGAGCTTCCTTCAAAGCAGTTGCATTTTCAACTAAATAATTGGATTTTTGAGAGAAATATTTATTTTTAATCAAGAAAATTATTTTTCTACTAATAAAGACGAATTATTATTGAAAAAATAAATATATTTCAAGCCAAGTAGTTGAATTTTCAATCCGAAAATATAAATTTTCAACAAAAAAGGTAATTTCAAAACAAATAATTTAATTTCAAACTAGAAACGATTAATTTTCATTCAAAAATATAACAGATAAATTTGCAGCTAAAAAATTTACTTTAAAGCGAAACAGATGAATTATCAACAAAACCCTTGAATCCTCAACGAGAAACGATTTTTCAGTCCATGAAGAAACAAAATTTTATCCAAATTGTTGAATTTTCATTCCAAAAAGACGAGATTTCTACAAAACAGTTACATTTGTAGCCAAATATATGAATTTTTTACCAAAAAGATTAATTTTTAATCAACAAGATTATTTTTCTTTTAACCATTTTTTAACAATATTGGTAAAAAGCGACAGTAAGAAAAAAATTAATTAAAAAAACTATTGTCAAAAAAATTATTTTTTGTAAGTTTCAACCTTTTTTATCAAAAATAATGTTTCTTTCATAAAACATGACCGATGATATCATTTTTATTCTGAAAATCATAGCAAACTTTTAAAAACGCGATTCCCAAAAAGTTCCTGAATTCCTACCGTGATTTCCTTTGCAGTTCTTTATTTTATGCTTCAAATATTAGGTCGGAGCAAAAATGATAAAACCTATGAGAATTCTTACAACAAAATTTGTTTCAGAAGGAATTTGTTTATTCTTTTCTCAAATAATTGCCATTTCATTTATTATGTAATTCAATTTTTTTCTTTGAGTAACAAAAATAAGTCTGTAATATTATGAAAATAAAATCTGCTTGAGTTGAAACTTTGGGATGATAAATAAGAAGCACTAAAGAAGGCGGCTCTGGTCCTAAATTGTAATAATAATGAAAAAAGTTTTTTTTTTGTAAACATTATTTTTGCTTTTTTCATGATTTTCACAATTTAGGACCAGAGCCGCCTTTCTTAGTGCTTCGTATTTTTTATCTAAAATTTTCAACTCAAAGTGGCTATTCGTGTGAAAATAAGTTGACAATTAAAAAGTGTCGGTAAGGTCGGAATCCGTTCACGTGACCCACTCGTCACATGGCCTTAAAGCGGCGTTTCTTAGGATCGGTCAAAAGTTATATAAGTTTTAAATAAAAATGGCATTTCCTTGAAAAACAGAGCAAAAAATTCAAATACGCATAACTTCGTAAACAAATTTTGTTACTAATATTAAAAATACGTATTGTCTAATTTCCTCTAAAAAACAACATAGTTTGTCCCCGAGAGATTCTATGACTTCCAGTTTAGAACCTGCCTGATTTGAAATGGATTCGGTCCTACTAAAAGAGAAACATTCTGAAGAAAATAAATACATTGTAAAGCAAATAGTTGAATTTTTCACGAAAACAATTAATTGAAAAAAATCGAATTTCTAACAAAATACATCAATTTCTAACAAAATAGTTGAATTTTCAACCAAGAAGTTTGATTTTCTACAGAAAAAGACGAATTTTCAACAATATAAATAAATTTGCAACCAAATAGTTTAATTTTCAAGCGATGAAGATAATTTTCTACCAATAAAGCGGTTAACTTTTCAGATGAAATAATTAATTTTTAACAAATACAAAAACATATTTCCAACAAAATAGTTAAATCTTCAAATAAAGAAATTAATTGTTAACTGAACTGATGAATATTCGACTAAAAACATGATTTTTCAGCAAAACAGTTCAACTTTGGACCAAATAGTTAAATTTTTTATAAAAATTGTTGAATTTTCAAGTCAAAAAGACATTTTAGGCCTTAAAGAAATAATAAATTTATACGTTTATAAAATTAAATACTGTTTTTTATCGACACATTTTATTTCCTGAAACTAATTTCATTAACATTCCAAGTTTTTCTGAACTAATAGAATTTAAATTTGATATGTATGTTTCATCCATAAATTTACAATATTTTAGTCAGATTTTGTGTTGGTCGGTGCAAATCTCACGGTATCGTACTTGCAGGGGGCGGGGTGAAAATTTAAAAAAAAATGTTTTAATGTTTAATAATGTTTAATGTTTTGAAGATTACAACATTGTTAATCTCATATTAAAGGGTAGATAGGAGTTAGTATGATAATGGAGTCAGTGTGGCAAAGAGAAAATGTTTAATAAAAAACAAATTTATTATCAGCTTTTTTTATTACAACGCATGACTCGAAATACCTAACTTTTAAAGGGGCCGAAAACCTAAATGGACCAGCAACGGTCCGGACCGGACCCGGACCCATAAGAATTTAAATAATAAACCAGGAGCAAAAAAAACTATTTTAGGTAGAAATTCGATAATTATAAGTAATCAAACTGTTCAAAATGTTTGCTGAAATTGTTAATTTTATACTCACAATTCTGAAAATTTAAACGTTCATTCTATTTTTGCCAATATTTTGTTATAAAATAAAAAGTCGTCCTATGTATTCATTTATCTTATAGAATGAGAGAATATTGAGAAATTCAGAAGATAGAATCATATAAGTCATTCAAGTTCTCATTCTTCTCATATTTTAATATATTCCAGTATAAACATAAATGAAAATTATGGATTTCATCATCCCATTAAATAATTTAAAAGAAAATAAAAACTAATTCTAAAATACACAGAGGATGAGAAATTATTTGTTATGGATTGTAACAATGATTTGAAAAATTAAATAAAGTTTTGTTCTGTCAATTTGGTGTCATGGTTTTCCTCTTAATACAGAACGATTCACAGCATAATCGCGTTGACCAAGTCATCCTAAGTTTCATGTTTATTTCTATCTCGATTCTCATTAAATAAAGAATTGATAAGAAAGTCTCTTTTGGAACTAATATTAATATACCTATAGAATTTTGCATTGTGATAGGTTATTTGCCTTTTGTGGGTCGGTGGGGGAGGCGCAATTTCAGTAGTTGCCATAGGCGTCATTTTTCCTAGATACGACACTGGTAGTTTGCTTCGATTTTTTTTATGTGGAAAAAGATGTGTTCCTTTATTTTACACTCAAATGCCACAAACGTACCTGGCATTTAAAAAATAATGCTTTGAACACCTCAACACTGCATTATCAAGGAATAATATAATGTGAATAACAGACGTCGCCGCCACTAGCCGTCAATAATGCCCCTAGAGGCCGCAAGTTTTAGTCGCTGTCCGCAAAACAGCTGTATTTGCAAACTTGGAGGCAAACTTAGTAGTGAATTTACTCGTCCATGCAAACTATTATACGTTTTTAATTGAACTGCGGAAGATATCAGTGGTTGTTTCATTTTTAGTCAGGCTGTTTTGGATGTAAACATGTAACGTGTTGCTGTGTGCAACACATAAAAAACTTAGGGTAATCTTTACCCTGATTTTGCTCTTACAATTCACTGAGACAGTCTTTATGAAACCGCACTTATTGATTTGACTGTTATACAAACCGTGAGCTAACTTCACTTTAGCGATCTAATTTTCAAGACGGTCGTGACGACTTTGATTTGAACAAAAGACTGTTTACTTCCTACTGAGGGTAACATTTATGTTTTACTAATACGAATAGGTAAAAATACGAAGTTACCTGCAATAATATTTATCCTCAGTTCTTTCCGTGAAGCAGACGATGTCAAGTTTCCCTGTCCTTCGAGGTAAACATTGACAATTATTCTTACATAGTGGGTAAACACAGAAGAATACCCGATATTTCAAGGTAAAGATTACCCACTTGAGGTAATTTATGTTGCTGGTAATCTGTACCCCGAAATCTGGATAAAGATCACACTTAGTTTTTTCTGTGACTAAAAGCGCTTTTTCAGATTAGCTGGCTCTTTTGGAAACATTTTGAGTTGAAAGAGAAACAGTGGGTGTTGTTTGGCTTCTGAGGACCTGAAAGTCTTTGCTTTCCGCTTCGTTTTCAGGCAGATTACTTTTTTTGCACTGTTTTCTTTCCTTTTATCGTAACGACGCTTAAATCTCGCGTCTGCAATTCACTTTAAGTGCGAAAGGTACTTTTCGTCCAACTTTTTTGCCTTTGACGTCAGAAACGGGTGGCTTCGTGAAACTTCTGGCTCATATTGAAATCTCGCCTTTATATCATATAATACGTATATCGCAGGACATGTCGAGACCCGCGATTCTTGAATACCATGTATCGATAAAGAGTTTCCTGAATACAATATCGTGGCAAATGTGGGTCGATCGAAATGAGGTTACCAATTTGAGGGGAGGGGGTCACGCTAAGAACTACGGTTTTCAACAGGATGGGGAGAGGTTTAGTGGCATTTACGTTACGAACTAAGATAACATTTAGTACGTTTCCTGATGATAAACTATGAAGAATAATTTTTTGCTCTCTGTTTTTAAGAAACATATCCTTTCTCCCCCTTTCCTCGTTTTGTTTTTCGTTTCAGTGCGAAATAAATTAATAGAACCTAACAAGAAAAAATAAATACTTTTGCATTTGCAATTCGAAATTCATCTTATTTTGGTTAAAAATTCCAGTATTTGGTTATAAATTATATTATTTTGTTCAAAATTGCTATTTGGTCAAAAGTTGAATTACTCTGTGAAAAATTAAGTTTTGTTGTTGTAGATTCATCTCCTTGGTCTCAAATTTAACTATTCCATTTTCATAAAATTCATCTTGCGGATTGAAAAATCATCTTTTCAGTTGAACTCTCTTGTTCAAAATTCATTTTTTCAAGATTCATAATTTCAGTTAATAATTCATCTCTTTTATTGAAAATGTAACTATTTGATTGAAAATACGATTTTTTAAAGGAATTTTTTAAATCTAGCAATGTAACTTCCATATTTGGTTGAAAATGAATCTATTGTGGTTAAATTTACAACTGTTTGGCTCTAACTTAATCTCGTCTGGTTGATAATTGAAAAGTTTGTCAGAAAGTTAAACCATTCGGTTCAAATTACCTTTTCTGTTGACAATTCATCTTTCTGCTTAAAAGTTTAACTACTTTTTGTTAAAAATTGATATTTTTTTTCAGATACACTCCTTGGCTAAAAACAAAAAATTGAAAATACGTCTGTTTCAATATAAATACACATTATGAACTATAATACATAACATAGATCTATTGCAATAATAGATTTCTCATGGCACCTGCGAATAAGGATTCATGCCAAATGAGGAACAATTGAGCGTCTGGATTCCATAACGTCCTTAGCGCTCAGTCTCGCTCTCCCAGTATCCCGTAAGTTGCGCAAACGCGGATAAATTTCCGAAAATGACCAACTTGGAAAATTCATTGCGAAACAATACGACAATGTGGAGCGCGACGAGCCGCACAACTTTTATCCGGAACATTTTTCAATATAATTGATAGTTTTTTCACTAAAAATTAAAAACCGAAAATTTTTATTGTACTGAAATCAATGACTTTTTAAACTAAACTCGCGAAAACTCGGCTTCTGCTCCACGAAATGATCTCATTTTTTTTCAACAAAAAAAATACCTCTGCCAATGCCCACTGAGGTTTCAAAAATAGATTTTCTTCTAATATTTGCGAGAAGAAAAATTATTGCAAACCGTTACCGTCAGGAATCGTTTCCTCAGACTTTAAAGAAAAAAAGTCTGCAGGGAAGTTTTGCGAAAGGAAAACTTCCAATGGCAAAGTTGTTCCCTGATGTTTAAGGAAAACTTTGACAAAATTTGATCCAAATCGTTTCCTTTGTTTAAGAGATACAAGCGATTTTTTATTGCCGCGCGCCCTCGACTCGAGTCGACCGGGCGGCGCCGGCGCCCTTGTACCGATTTCAGTGGTCTAGAATCTAGAACAGGAATTTACTGCTTATAATCGCCCACAGGTCGTATTTCTTCACCGATTTGAAGCTCTTTTTTTAGAAATGCTCAGCAATAAATTTTAAAGAGAATGTTGGTTTGCGATTCTTAAATTGTTGTCACACCCTAGTGGAAAAATCTTCTGGCGTTGATCAGCCCCAGACTCGACCGTCTAGACTCTAATCTGGCGCAGATCAGACAGTCTAGTCTGGGGCTGACCAGACCTGTAACACTTTTGCAAAGTTTGTGGCTAGACGGTCTAGCCAGCCGCTAGTCAGCCGCTGGTCTGCCGCTATTTAGTGGGTACACGCTGAAAAAAGAACCCTATATTTTACTGAAAACCAAGTTAAATCTACTGATCTTCCAAGTACGTATATGGACAAGACGTCAGTTCAGTAAATTTTACAACTCTGGGCAACTGAATATTAACTTATGTTAACGGTGCAGACTATAGTTTGGACGGCCTCTATAAATTGTAAAAAAATGGCTAAAAAATAATTAATAAATAAACAAACGGTTAATTCTGAGATATATTTTCGGATATACTTATAATTAATCGATATTTGTAAGTTACAACGTTTATAAGACAATTAAAATTTCGCACGCAACGGGGGGAATTTGAACGCATAAACCTGAGCACGCAAGTCGATTACCTTAACCACTACACTATTACACGAGTTGCGATCTGTGAAATAATTCCAAAATGCATTTGTAACTAAGGTGGCGACCTCGGTAACGACTTTTGAATACGCGTTCATGCCATCGGGGCACACGACAAAAGTTCTCGCATTTACCTCATGTATCCATACAAGTCAGTTGGAACAGTAGCGGAACGAAAAACCGTCCTGCTCCAATAAACTCTCAACTGTACGCGATCTGTGAATAAGATTTGCCATCCAAAACTGTGTTATTTATTATGAAGCCCCTTCATTGCCGAGTGAGAATATGGAGTAATGTGACAACTGTCACAGAAATGTCAAAAATAAATGTTTTTTAGGTGATGCAATCCATCCATTGCCGATGGCGTCATGAATTCATCGGTGGTTTAAAATTGATGTAACTAAAAACAGGAATTCATTTAAATAGTGTTAGTTTTGTGTTTTGTGCAAGTTTAGATACCCTAAACATTTTTCGAAAATGGTGAGAAAATTTTTAAGAAATTTTTATGTTATGAATTGCTGACGAGTCCCAGATCTGGGCAAGACTAGACGGTCAGGACAATAAGAAAAAAAATCGATTTTAAATAGTGTTCATTTCTTATTTTGTATAATTTTAGACATCCTGGCAATTTTTGGAAAATGTTAAAAAAATTTGGCTGATTGACACTTAGAAATTTTTTTGTCATGGATTGCTGACCAGTCCCAGATCTGGGCAGGACTAGACTGTCAAG
>CAKNXH010064205.1:345820-369788 GCA_932178445.1 Andricus quercusramuli
AGTCCCAGATCTGGGCAGGACTAGACTGTCAAGACAATAAAAAAAAATCATTTTGAATAGTGTTTATTTCTTATTTTGTATAATTTTAGACATCCTGGGAATTTTTGGAAAATGTTAAAACAAATTTGGCGATTGACACTTAGAAATTTTTGTGTTATGGATTGCTGACCAGTCCCAGATCTGGGCAGGACTAGACTGTCAAGACAATAAGAAAAAAGAATCATTTTGAATAGTGTTTATTTCTTATTTTGTATAATTTTAGATATCCTGGGAATTTTTGGAAAATGTTAAAACAAATTTGGCGATTGACACTTAGATATTTTTGTGTTATGGATTGCTGACCAGTCCCAGATCTGGGCAGGACTAGACTGTCAAGACAATAAGAAAAAAAAATTATTTTGAATAGTGTTTATTTATTATTTTGTATAATTTTAGACATCCTGGCAATTTTGGGAAAATGTTAAAAAAAATTTGGCTGATTGACACTTAGAAATTTTTGTTTCATGGATTGCTGACCAGTCCCAGATCTGGGCAGGACTAGACTGTCATGACTAGACGGTCTAGATGACGCCAGATCTGGGCCAGATCAGACATCAGACTGCCAGAAGATTTTTCCACTAGGGCAGAGCAACATTATCTGAACAAATAAAAAGACAAAATTGGCCATTTCAGCTTTGTGAATCTTTATCTGAAGAAAAAATACAGAAAGAGACTCACTATCTGCTAGAATTTTCATATGCGAATTGTTGCTAATACATGGAATACTTCTTCCTACTCATAATCAAATGCTCACATCAATCGCTTAAATAATTTATTATTGTTTTTAGCAATTTTCTCTTAGCATAAAAAATAGAAAGTCACGGTTTTTAAAAAAAATTTTCCGCTTCTTGTCCAATCTTCCATTAGACTGAGGTAATATCTAATGTTAACAAAAATAATTTTTACAACAATTTATTATTATTAATAATATCTAGTTTGAATAATGCTAGAAAGTTGCGGGTTTTTCTGAGATTTTTCACTTTTTGTCCAATTTCTAATTAGAGTGGTATCCTGAAACCGAATCCGTTATTAAAATGTTTTCTATACGTCAGGTTTTTGAGATATCCTTTCCTGAAAGTGCAAAAATGGCTATTTTTAGCCATATTTGTGGCAATATAATAATATCAGCATTTTTTTTCTGCTAAGAACTGATAAGGCCATTGTATAGAACTGCTTTTTATATTCCATTTCCATTTTTTATCATGCCGAACCGATTTTTTTCTCCGAGATATGACACACCAACCATTCAGTTTCTCTTCGCCTCGCATTGTTCCACAATGTATTGTGGGACTGAAATGGTTAATGTGTGATATCTCGGAGAAAAATGATTGGTTCAGGATGATCAAAAGTCAAAATGGAAGATAAAAAGAAGTACTACAAAATGGCATTAGCAGTTTTCAGAAAAAAATTCATTTAGTTTATATTGCCTCAAATATGGCTAAAAATAGCCATTTTTGCACTATCAGGTTAGGATATCTCAAAAACCAGACGTATAGGAAAAAATTTGAATAACGAATTCGGTTTAAGGATACCAAAGTCCTTCAGGGTCACATAGTCCGGTCTCTGGGTACAAAAATGATGTCATTTTTGCCGCCCTGTGTAATTAATTAAAGTTGAAAAATTAATTGTTTAGGCAATTAATTTTCAACTTTTTGTCAATTATAAACAGTAAATCCTTGTTCTAGATCACTGTGGTCGGTACAAGGACGCCGGACGACTCGACTCGAGTGCGCGCGCAGCAATAAGAAATCGCTCGTGTATTTTAAACGAAGTAAAAGATTTGGCTCAAATTTTGTCAAAGTTTTCCTTAAACGTAAAAGAACAACTTTGCCACTGGAAGTTTTCCGTCCGCGAAACTCCCTGGAGATTTTTTCCGTTAAAGTCAGAGGAAACGATTCCTGACGGTAAAGGTTTGCAATAATTTTGTTGTTGTAAATATCAACAGAAAATCCATTTTTAAAACCTAACAGGGCATCGCCAGAGTTTTTTCCATTTGAAAAAAAAACGAGATCACTTCGTCGAGCAGAACCCGAGTTTTTGCGAGTTCAGTTTAAAAAGTCATTGATTTCAGTACAATAAAAATTGCCGGTTTTTAATTTTTAGTGAAACAACTATCGATTTCATAAAAAAAAGGTTTTTTATAAAAGTTGTGCGGCTCGTCGAGCTGTACATTGTCATATTTTTTTCGCAGAGAATTTCCCAAGTTTGTCATTTTGTGACATTTATCCGCGTTTTGGTGACTTACGGGGTACTGGGAGAGCGAGGCTTTTTGGTTGAAAATTTATATTTTTGCTTCAAATTTGACTATTTGGTTAAACATTGAACTGTTTTTATCATAATTTAACTATTTGGTAGAAAATGAGTTTCTTCATTAAAAAATAGTATATCATGCACCTAGGGGGAGTCGAGTACCAAAAACGTACACAAGTCCAAAAATTTCCTCTCCCCCTAGGCGCATAGGATATTTTTTTGACATCTAACGTCACTGTTCAGTCCCTAGGGAGTAAAAAGTCTTTCACTCCCTATGGACTGAAAAGTGACGTCAGAGGTGAATAAATGATATTTTTAGGTTGATAATTCAATTGTTTTGTAGGTAATTTTACCTTACATGGCTTTGAAGATCAACAATTTTCTTAAAAACCGTGTTTTTTGGTAGAATATTAATCTTTTTGCTAGAAAATTATTGTTTTTGGTTAAAAATGTAACAATTTGTTTAAAAATTCATATTTTTTAAGATTCACCTGCTTGGCTGATAATTTAACTATTCCATTTTTGAAAAATGAATCTTTTTTGGTAAAAAAATCATCTTTTAGGTTGCACTCTTTCGTGGACATTTTTTTGAGGTTCATCATTTTAGTTAAAAATTCATCTCCATTGCTCAAAACTCGGTTTTTTTTCGTTGAGAATTAATTTTTTTAATCAGCAAAAATTTTGGATTGAAAATTGACAGTTTTAATTGAAAATTGATCTTTTCCAGATAAAAATTCATGTATTTCGTTAAAAATTCGTCTTTTTGATCGAAAATTAATCATCTTGGTTAAAAATTCGTGCTTTTTGATTGAAAATGCAACGGTTTGATTCTAAATTTATCTGATTTGGTTAAGATTCAACAATTTGGTAGAAAAATCGGATGGTCGCGTTTCGTACTCTGGGGTGCCCGCATCAAGCTCAAGTTTGTTTGTGTGTGACATTTTACGTTTTCAATTGATATTACGTTCCAATTACAAGCAGTCCCACACTTTGTCCACCTGCCTTGGAAGGCAGGGGGGCTAAGAAGGACCGACATATCAGAAACATGGTGCGGTCAGTGCGACCGCACGTCCATACTTAAAGGTTAATAACCAGCCAACAACTCCACTAAGCCACAGTATAGGATTTCTTCCATCGAGATTGGATCTGGCTCGAAGGACCAATCTTCATAATCATAATTAATGCCTTTGAAGTTAGATACTTTAAACGTAAAGCAGTCAATATTAACAAATTTGTTATATAATGACCTAAAGACAATAAAATTTTTAGTTCAGTTTACTATTTTTTCAAATTAAATTTATATCTTGTAATCAGTATTTTTGGCCAGCTCCGATGGAAACGACCAAATCCAGAAGATTTCAATTGTCGCACCAGCAGTGAAACTGTTCACTATCTTTTTTTCAAATTTCTTTCATCTTCTATAGTGTCGAACGAAATCTTCCGTGAGAACGCTTGTTCTGTTTTACACTCAGGGAAGAAGGATCGCACTCTACAGCATTCCCCACACCAATTCTTGTGACTACGTTCCATTCGATACGAAAAGTGCACCCCGAGGTAAAACGACTTTGGGGAATACGAGACAAACGAACCGGGTAACGGAAACATTTCCAACTGTTCTTAGCGTCCATTAGAATGAATAATAAAAGAATGGTATCGAGAGGGGAACGGGAAACACATTTTATACCGAGACTAGTATAAACTTTCACTTTCCAGAATTTGTGAATTGATTTCTACGAGAAATTCACTATATTCATGCCGAATGTAAAGTTTAATTAAAAATTATAATTGAAAATGGTTATCATTACAAATTAATATAATTGAAAATTCACTGCAGACGACGTAGTTAAAAACTGCGCCACACTAACAGGTGTCACGAAGGTAACAGGTTTTGTGACAATTAGTGACATAGACGGGGTGAGAATAACGCTGAATGTGACCTAGTCGATTCAATGAATCTTGCAAAGTTGTAATGATTTATAGGTGATATTTTTTGGACAGAGGATTTTCGAAAAATTTGTTAATTTCTGGAGATACAACATTCTGAAGTTTCAGGTCGAATTTTCTTTAAATTATAATATTTTCGACACTTTTTCTCGGATTCTAATAACACTTGTAGGGAGTTTGTAAACCAAGATGCTGTTTTGAATGAAATGAAAACAATTTTTTTTAAATTTCACAAAAAAAAGTAAAACAACTTTTACATTGGATTTTTAATGGAAAACGCCATATTTTTCGATATTCTTTAGAATCACATTCGTGGCTTTTCTATCTTTCATTTTGAATGAAATTGATGGAGACTCCCCTTTATAGCAATAAGATATACCGGGATATCCCGTTCGATCCCATTTATCTCCCAGTTTGTCCCTGGGATATCCCTGGGATAAATTCGACTTTTTGTTTCTATTTTGCCATTTTAGGTAGATCATGTCAACCATTTGGTTGAAAATCAATATCTGCGAGTTGGCAATTCAATTATTTTGTCGAATTTTTCTTGGTTTGAAAATTCCTTTCGTCTGATAGCAATTTTCTCTCTTTGGTTCAAAAACTCAAGTATTTGATTAAAGACTTAACTATTTTGTTGAAAATTCATTTTTTGTTTCATTTGAAAATTGATTTTCTTGACTAAAAATTTAACTAATCCATTTTTGGCTTAAAATTGATCGTTTTAAGTTGAAAATCACATATTAACTTATTCAATAGGAATACATCTTTTTGATTAAAAATTCAACTACTTGGTTTCAAGTTGACCTACTTTATTAAACATGCATTTTATTGGTTTAAGATTTCAATCTTTGGTTGAAAATAGTTTTTTTCACAGAAATTTTTTTTAGGGGATTGGTCAGTGGCGGGTAAAGAACAGTTTAAAGAAAAAGTCAGGAATATCAGAATGGGGAAAGGAAATGTAAACGAGGAAATGGAATAATGGTAGAAGAAATAAAAGAAGTATTAGAGTGCACAAGCACAAAACAAGTTGGTGAAGGAGGGGATACAAGTGGAGGGGATACAAGTGGATGGGATGAGGATTGTAAACAGAAGAAGAAGGAAGTGAGAAGGGTATTAAGAAAATAGAGAAAAGGGACAAGTAGTGGAAAAGAATATAGGAGAAAAAAGAAGGAGTATACTGAGTTGTGTGATCAAAAAAAAAGAGGAGGAAAATAAAAGGTTTGAAGAAGAAGCGGAGAAGGCTAGGACGGAAGAAAAGGTTTGAAAGGTAGTAAATGAAGGGAGAAGAAGAAGGAAAAGAGTAAACCAGGCTATTGAGATGATAGAATGGAAAAAAAATTTTATCGAATACTAGGAGGGGTAAAGAGGAAAGTTAGGAAAACAGGAAAAGATGGTAGGGAAACAGATGAGGAGGAGGTTATTACAAGAGAGGAAGTATTCAAGGTATTAGAGATGATGAAAGATGAAAAGTTTATGAAAGGAAGGAGTAGTGATAACAATAAAGAAGGAAGGCAAAGGGGAGGAGGTTAAACATTATAGAAAAGTGACACTAATGCCAACACTGTTTAAAGTATATGTGACTGTTTTATCGGAGAGTGTGAAAAAATAAATTGTGGAAAAAAAGATAGAGCCACCGAATCAAACAGGGTTCAGAAAAGGGATGTGGTGATGTACAATATATATGTTCTGAACTATTAAGTAAATAAGAGGATCGAAAGGGATAAAGGGGCAATGATAGCAGTGTTCGTGGACTTAAAGGCGGCGTTTGACTCATTAGACCGAGGAGAGATAAAAAAAGTTGTGGTGAAAAAGGGGATACGAAACAGATTAACGGAGAGAGTATGGAAAATTTTTGGCGAGACAAAAATCAACGTGAAGGTAGAAGAGCAGGTACGAGATATTTTCTAGTTGGTAAGAGGGGTAAGGCAAGGATGTCCGCTGAGCCCACTTTTATTTAATATATTGATATCAGACTTGGAAGAAAAAATGAAGAGAAAAGGGTGGGGAGGAGTTAGGATAGGGAACGAAAAGATATATACACTGGCATACATAGACGATATAGTGTTGATGGCAGAGGATGAAGAAGGGATGGCGGACCTCATTGCAGGATTAGAAAAATACTTAGTTGGGAAAAGGTTGAATTTAAATGTAGAAAAGACAAAGATAATGAGGTTTAGAAAAGGAGGGGAAAGAAAGAAAGAATGGACGGGGAGATGGAAGGGAATAAAATTAGAAGAAGTAAAAGAGTTTAAACATTTGGGATATACCTTGCAAGCAAATGGGGATCATAGAGCGCATATAAGAGAAAGGATAAAAAAGCAGCAGGGGTAATGAAACACATATGGGGAATAGGGGAAAAAAAAGGTTTGAATAAAATTGGGGAAGGAGAATGTGGTTATTGGATACGCTGGTATGGCCGGTATTAGGTTATGGAGCAGAGATATCGGAATGGAAAGAAAGGAAAGAGATTGAAAGTTTACAAGAAGGGTATATAAGGTGGACGCTAGGGGTAGACTGGAGGACGCCGGGATATATGATGAGAGAAGAAGCGCAAAGGAATAAATTAAGTACTAGAGCGGAAAAGAGGGTATGGAATTTTGAGACGAAGCTGAGGGAGGGTAAGGGAGGGGAGTTAACAAGAAAGTGTTTGATGAAGGTAGAAGAAAGGGGAAGGAGGGCGATAGAATTAACGAGATGGGAAGAAGAAAGGGGGGAATTCTTCAAGGCTA
This sequence comes from Andricus quercusramuli, assembly GCA_932178445.1. NCBI lineage: Eukaryota > Metazoa > Arthropoda > Insecta > Hymenoptera > Cynipidae > Andricus > Andricus quercusramuli. The sequence continues at coordinate 352,783 of CAKNXH010064205.1, forward strand.
GAGATATAGAAGATGGGACTGGAGTCAACCATGAAGAAGTGGTAATGTTTATGTAATAGCATAAGTGAATTAAGATGCGTTTGCGTTATCGCTCTCTCTCTCTCTCTCTCTCGCTTGCACTTTCGCTTTCGATCAAACGCTCACTCGTTCGCTAACAACGTCCCAAATTGCGCTATCGCCAAAAATAGAATTGAGGCTCTAGGTATAAGATTTTCTGTAAATAGGTATAAATAACTGTAAATGGTAAGGATAAGATTTTATAAAACATGTAGAAGGAAGTGTTGCAAGAAATGAAAGTCATGTAAACCCTTAGGGGACACATTATGAATAAAGAAGAAGTTGATCGATTGTAGATAAAAATTTAAAAATTTGGTTAGAAATTGATGCATCTCATTATAAATTAGTCTCTTTTGGTAGAAAAATTAATCTTTCTGATTTAAAATTCAACCATATGGTTGAAATTTGAACTATTTCGTTCAGAATTAATTTTATCAATTATAGATCCATCTCTTTTGTTGAAAAGTCATTCTTTTTTTATGGAAAATCAATTTGTTGCACTGCACATCCAGCTATTCCATTATTTTCTTTGAACTGAAAAATCTTTTTTGGTTGAGATTTCAACTCATTTGTTGAAAACGCATTTTTTCGGTTTGAAAATTCATCTCTTTTGGTAAAAATTTGATGTTTTTGGTTAAAAATACAACTGTCAAGTAAAAATAATCTGTTTTTGTTAGAGATTTGAATTTATTGTTCAAAATTCGCCTTTCTTCATTTAATTCAACTTTTTATATTTGAATTAGGAATCTTTTTTGGTTCAAAAATCAACTTTTACCTTTTTCCTTAAGAATTCATCTTGTTGTTTAAATTCAACTGTTTTTGATTCAAAGATAGAATATTGTTTTTGTTAAAATATCAACTATCATATTCTTTGTTGAAGATTCATCTTTTTTTATTAGAAATTGTTATAGAATCATTATTTGATTAAACATCCAAATATGTTGTTACAGATTCAACTGGTTTTTCGAAAATGAAACATTTTGGTTGAAGTTTTTTCTTATTCTTCTGAAAACTTCGTATTTTTGTCTTAAAGATTTAACTATTTTGTCAAATATGGAACTCTCTGTGGTTGTAGTTCAATGTTTTTTGTTTGAAAATTCTTCCACTTTGTTGAAAATTTAAATATTTGTTTAAAAATTCAACTATTTTGTTGAAAATCTCTCTCTTTTTTGTTCAAAATGCATGCCTCTTGGTAAAAAATCAATCTTTCTTAAGAGTGAATTTCGACTTGAAATAATAAGCGTTTTTGTAGAAATTACGTCTTTCTGTTTAAATTTTTGTCTTATTTGGTTCAAAGTTGAACTGCATTGCTAAAAATTAATTTTCTTCGATGGCAGATTCTAAACTTTATTCAAGAATGCATATCTTTGGTGAAAAATTCAAATAAGAAATCATCTTTGTAGCTTTCAAAATTGAAGCGGTTTGGTTAAAAATGCAATGATAATGTTTCGAATTTAATTTTTTTATTTAAAATTCCATGTTGGAACCCATCTTTTTATTGTAAATTAAACTTTTTGGGTTACAAATTTAAATGTTGTTGTTTGAAGTTCAATGTTTTTAATTTTTTAATTTAACCATCTGGTTGAAAATTCAGTTTTGTAGGTTGAAAACTCAACTATTTGGTTAGAAATTAGAATATTTTGTTGAAAATTTCCCCTCTTTTGCTTTAAAATTGAACTATTTGGTCTAAAATTAATTTGTTTGTTTGTTGAAGATTCAACTCTTTTTTGTTAAATATTCTTCTATTTTAGTGGATAATTAATTTTTTTGGGAATATATTTCGACCTGAAATCTCAAACGGGAATAATAGGGAAATAAATTCTTTCAAATAAAATTCATTCACAGATATCATATTTCATTCAATATTGAAATATGATACCTGTGAATAAATTTCATATAAAAGAATTTATTCCCCTCTTTTTGTGAAAACTCGCCCTATTTCCCCTGTTTTATGAGAATTTTGAGCTGTTTAGTCTGATAAAATATTTTTTTTGTATGTTTTTTTTTGAACGTTTATTAAATGATATCGAAGAAAAAATGTTTTCTTCAAAGGGGGTCCAGGGGGGGGGGGGCGGATTTGTGAGGTCACTCTGGGTGGTTCAATCTTTGTGTGATGATCTGTGACAAACAAGGGGAGGGGTGAAAAAGTCTTCAAAATAGCGTGACGTACATATTGAGCGACCTTTAATGATCGTTAGGCTAAACACAACTTAAATAGTGATGCGCCTTTTAAAATGAAAGAAAAGACTCGATGCATCTGAGCTTCGCTATTTTTTGAAATTTTAATTTCCCGGAGGCATACTTGGTCGAGAATGACCCGAGACGTGTTTACCAAGTGATGCAGAAATTAGGAATTAAGAATTCACGCCTCCGGCAACGAGCTTTCAAAACCCGAAGTGTATGGAATCAGGTGTTGTTTATAACTCATGAATGTCTGAGCTGAAGATATTCTGGAACAAACTTTCGGGAAATGAACAATTTAGACATTTCCGTTTCCAAAGATATTCTCGGAGGTTGCAAAATTCAATTACTTTCTGGAATGAAACCGTTGAAAATTCTATCAATTTCTATCGCATCTATTTTTATTTTACCACTATCAAAATAGCGCGCTACCCGATCTTATGAGACACTTCTTACTTTAAATACCTAATTATGGAATTAAAATATATGCTTCAATTAAAAGTACCGTGAAATTTGATTAATAATCATAAACCGAAAAAAAACTAGAATCAATTAGCCAATGTGGAATTTTACATCATAATAAGATGTAACACATTCGGAAATTCCGAGTCTTACTGATGTCTCCCATTTTCGGAACTGATCTATTCTACAAATGTCTACAATCGAAAATTCGAAAACTTATTTAATTTCGAATGTTTGTAGTTTGAAATCATGACGTTTTGCAAATCTTTTTGATATTGACCTATCGTGAAGATTTGCAATTGAAAATCCTTCAGTTTCTAATTTTGATAACACTAGTCTACAAATTACAAAAAAAATTTGTACATTCAGTGATACTATATTTTTCCAATGCTTTTCAACCTGCTTAACTTGAAAATCGCATTTAAACAATTTTTCATGGATTCGTTTTAGAAATTTTGTATGTTTATTTTTGTATAAAACAATGACTACTTTTCAAATATTTTGGTTCATCGCACTTCAACTACCAAATTGACCAGAGAAAATGGGACTAATATTAGTTGCAGATTCGATAATCTTCACCTTGATACCTTTTGTAACCAGTTTCTAATTTGAGATATGGTTCAAAGAGTAAAGCTATCATCGTAAATTTTTTGTCGTCAAAATTCATATTTCGAAAACCAATCCATTTAATTTTTTTTTTTCAATTTGATTTTGGAGTTTAGCAGGCCGAAAGGCATTAGAAAAATATATCGGCACTAAATGTGCAAAATGACTGTAAACCAGTATAATTTAAAATGATTTAGTTTGGAATATTTTCTTAAATAGTTCAATTTTGAAGGGTTACTATTGAAAAATCTACAATTTTAAAAATATATGAATAATAAACTCAATCTTGGAGGATGTTAGAGATCAAAAGTCAAGTTTTCAATTATAAATCTTCAAAATTGAACTATTTGAGAAAATATTCCAAACTACATAATTTTAAATTATCAACATCAAACATTGAATGAATTCAAATCTTTAAGATAGACCTGTTTCAAAAGGATGTTGGATGCCTTATGATTTAAAACTTTAAAATATTCAAAATTAAATAATTTTTTGAATTTTCAACTGTAAATATCTGCAAAATAGATTAGTGCTGAAAAGGAAAGACATCAGTGAAACTCATAATTCCAAAATGTCTTTATTATGAAATTAAATCCCACAAAAATTCAAATTTAAATTGTATGAAAGCCGATGCAGCTATTTTAGTATTTATTTTATTCGCATATTTCAATTTTAAATCTTCCAAATTGAAACAATTTCGAATGTACATTATCAAAATTACAGAATTTCTGATTGTAAAACTTAAATCGTGCAAAATTTTTGATAGTAAATTTTGGAAATTACCTAAAAAAATTTTAATTTTATAAATTTACAATTTAAGGATGTGAAATTCTAAACAGTTACAAATTGAAATCTCTTCAATTTTAAGTCTATATACCTAAATAGAAAAATCTAAAATTGGAGATTAAGAAAATCAAAAGACGAGTTTTCAATTCTAAATCTCCCAAATTGGTGAAACTTCGATAGCAAGTGATTAAACTTACAGAAATTTTAATTTTAATTTTTCCAATTAAAGTAATATTTAATTTTTGCAGATTTACAATTCAAAGCCCTGCAATTTTTAAAAGCGACAATTGAAAATCTGGACTTCTTAAAATATAGAAATGTAAATTATTGAATTTTCAAGATTTCGAATTTCGAACACTTTATTTGGAATAGTTCAATTTGAAAGATTTTCAATTGAAAATTCTTCAATTTCAACTAATTTCATTTTTCAATTCTTCAAGTTTGAAGATTCACAATTAAAAACTTAAAAATTTTAAACATTCAAGAATAAAAATCCTTACATTTTGAAGATTTTGAAGATCAAAGGTCAAGCTTTCAATTCTAAATCTTGGAAATAGAAGAAATTTCGAATGTAAATGTTAAAATTACACAATTTGTAATTGGAAAGCATAAACCTACATAATTTTTAATTTATAATTGTAAAAATTAAAAACCTCTACAATTTTCAAGACTTACAATTTCAAGATGTACAACTTTGAATAGCTACAATTGAAAATTCTTCAATTTTAAGTGTATGTAAATAAAAAGTTATAAATTTTGAAGATTTTGAAGATCAAAAGCCAAGCTTTCAATAAATTTTAAATTCTCCAAATTGATGAAATTTCTAATGTACTTTATCAAAATAACAGAATTTCCAATTTTATAACCTAAAACTCGAATAATTTTTAATAGCCAATTTTCAAAATTAAATTCTCCAATTTTTTAAATTTACAACATAAAGTTGATATATTTTGAATAGTTGTAACTGAAAACTGTTGAATATCAAAAATTTACATTGAAGTGCAATTTATACAATTTTCGAAATTTATATTTGAAACGAATACATAACTTTTAACTTTTCTTTGGAAACAGTTCCATCTTGGAGATTAAAGATCGAAATCCTAAATTTTAGTGATTTCCAATTTAAAATTCTCCAATTATTCATGAATATTTGAAATCGAAGACTCTTTAATATTTGATAATACACGAATTAAATATTGAAGAGTCTTCAGTTGCAAATATTGCAATTTCGAATGTTTTTCTAGTGATCTTTTAAATTTATTCAACCGAAAATATTACTAATCCATGTTCTGTTGAAAATCGATCTTTTCTAGTTCAAAATTCCACTGTTTGGTTGAAAATTGATATCATTGTTTGAAAATTTGTCTTTTCAGTAGAAAATTCATCTTTTTTCATTCAAAATTTAACTACTTTCTTGACATTTGATTTACTGTGTTAAAAGTTGATTTTTTCAAAAATTTCCCTCTGGTTGAAAAATTAACTATTCCTTTGAAAATTCGTTTTCCTTTGTTTAAAAATTATTTTTCCGTCTCAAAATGTAATTATTCCGATTTTGGTTGAAAATCTGTTCTTTTTCGGTTGGAAATTCAAGTATTTGGTCAACAATTCATGTATTTTTTTGAAAATTTGTCATTCAAGGTAGAAAATGAATCTTATCTGTTGAAAAATAATTATTTTTGGTGATGAATCAACTATTTTGTGATCAATTCGTCTTTTCTGATTGAATTCAATGAGCTGAAATTTTTTTTCCATGTCAAAAATTAATTTTTGAAACTAAAAATTTAAGGGTGTAATTTTCGGTTGAAAACTTATTTACTGTAGTTTAAAATTCAACTATTTGGTTTCGAAAATTCATGGTTACAAATTTAACTATTTTGTTAAGTTTAATTATTTTGTTGAAACTTCAACTATTTTGTGAAGTTCATCGTTTTTTTTTTCTAAATTTCAATTCTTTCTTGAAAATTCCTCCTTTTGAATTGAAAATTCATTTTTATTGTAGAAAAATTATCCTTCTTGGTTGGAAATGAACTCTTTTATATCTCTAAATGACGAGATTTTATATTGAAAATAAAGTTGGAAACCTCTGAACGTGAGTTCATTTTACGCGGGAACTGTTATGGGCTCTGTATTGCATACAAAGGACATTAAATAAACCGCTTTATATTTCTTGACAGTTAAAAGTTATTTCGAAAGAAAAGCGTGTGTGCGAGGCTATTCCTGCATTTTTTTTCAGGTGAGTTCAGCAGCTTGGCACTAGTTACAAAAACTTTACGATGTCAATTTTCTCAAAGGTTCCTTGTCCTTATTGAGGGAAGTTACTTCACTCGCTTTATTGAATCTTTCGAGTCTGAAGCCTGTTTCTCGATAGTCAGCGACTTCATAACTCAATTTATCTTACCCTTTTTCAAGAATTTAGGAAAACAATCCTCAAGAACAAATCTTATACATAAGGATGGTACGAAAATGCATTAAAATCTTTTTTCCCAAATTTTCATGCACATCGCCCCAAAAGTTGATCGAATCCACAAAAAAATGCGTTTTTTTAGGATTATATTTAGAGGTTATTATTATTCTTATTCTTCCAATTTTCTGCATAGATCATATTAAATGTATATTTTCTTCGGAGTAGTTACTGCGAGCCTTTTTGTTTGAATTAATATTTTTTAAACATTAGCAAAACTGGATATTTCAGGAAAAAGTGCAACTTTCTAGCATCACTTCAAGAGAAGATATTTATGAAGAATAATTAAATGTTTAAATAATAATTTTTGTTAACTTGCATTTATCATTGCCCCACGAAGTACAAAGTGGAAAAAAAGTTTGAAATTTCAGAAAAACCCACAACTATCTAGCACTACTAAGGGAGAAGATAGTTATAAATGATAATAATTTGTTTGGACGATTATTTTTGCTTGATTGCTTCAATTATTAACTCACTTTAAGCAAAAAGTGGAGAAGAAGTTGAATATTTTAGAAAAAAAACCACAACTTTTCAGCATTATTCGAAGAGAATATTATTAAAAGTGAAAATAAATTATTGAAACAATTAATTTTCGTTGATTTGGATTAGGTATTACCTCAGCCCATTTGATAAGTGGACAAGAAGTGGATAATTCGAGAAAAAAGCAGTTTTCTAGCATTATTCATAGGAAATGTTATCATAATTATTAAATGGTTTGAATAATTAATTTTGTTAAATTTAGTTCATTTTTGTCTCGCTCTAATTGAAAAGTTGAAAACTTCCGAGAGAATCACGACATTCTAACTCTATTCTAAGAGAAAATTGATGTAAACATTAATAAATTGTTTTAAAAATGTATCTGAACATCTATCTATCATTAAAAAATAATATTTAATGTATTTCAAATAATTTATAAGTCCAAAAACCGCACAAAAATCATAAGCGCTAAAATCTCGGAAAATTCGATTTTGCACTTATGGGTTTTTTGGGGATGATACAAAACAGACTAATGATGGTGATGTTTGAAATATAATTTTTTATTCGTATTCTCTAATAAGATGTGAAGAGACATTCTCAGTTTTAGCTCGATTCAACTAATATTGACGATTCTGAATAAAATTTACAAAAACTTTTCTTTTCTTATGGGTAAACGTGTTAAGCTTCATGGGGCTTGCGGAACGCTTGAACATCTTTTCTTCCATTCATTCTAATATAGTTTCATAGCTTTTAATTAACATCCAACACTTCACATTGAGTTATAAGTGTGTTAGTATATTGTTACAAATTCGTCATAGAATAAGAATCAATCATAAATTTTAAGGTTGAATAATTTTAAGCCACTCTTAAGAATACCCAATTATTTGTTAACTGATATTCAATTGTTTAAACAATTTCAATTTGTTCAAATATTTGTTTTTTCTCAGTGAACTCGCGAATTGAACGTATTTTCTAGACTTCATGAGTTATTTAATCAGTGATTACAATGAAATAATTTGTTGAAATAAGTTTACAATTATTTAAATAATACGTATTTGTTCAACTATTTATTTTACATTAAAAAAGCAGGAGAAACATTTTATCTCACTAAATTTTCGATTAATTTTATTATTTTTAAGTACTAATTCATTTATTATGAAGACTCGTAGATTTTTGAACAAATTCAAATTTTTCTAAACAATTTTTTTGTTCACATATTTCATTTTTGCTATTTTTCGACAGATTGAAATATTTTTATGTTCTAGAGGAAAGTGTGGTATGGTGTAAGTGCGGGGCACGGTGACTCTTGCTAATAATGCTTGTGTTTCTTTAGTTTTATATTAATTTTTCATACATGAAATAGCTTCCTTGAGTATCAAAGGAAGCCATTTTACGTGCGAAAATTAATATGAAAATGAACAAACAGGAGCATTACTTGCAAGAGTCGCATTGCCCCGCACTGACACCATACCCCACTTTCCCCTACTTTGCATTTAAAGATTATTCTCAAAAGTTTAAGCAAATTAAAATTGTTTAAACAATTGAATATTAGTTAACAAATGACTGGGTATTCATAAATTACTGATTATTGATTATTCATTTGTTTTTAACTTTTGAAAACGTCAATAAACCGCAGTATTACGTGAAACTCAAATTTGTCACTTATGGGGTTTTCCTTGGGGACCCATAAAAGTGGCTAAAAATTATTCAACCTCGGAACTTGTGATTGATTCTTATATTCTGAAGAATACCTGACAGTATACTGAAACACGGATTTAATAATCCGTGATTAAATTTAATCAGTAATTATAATTTTGTGACTTTTCGCAGAGAATTCAAATTTGAAAAATCTGGTAGCCTAACATCATACACATTTTTTATTCGGACAAAAATATGGCAACTGATCATCATTTTTATCGTTTATCGTACTTTTGCATTAATTCGGATATATGGATCATTTTCTTTGTTTTTCCGAAACACGGTAAGCAAATTTTACTATACGATTTCATCGTGCGTTACAGCTAAATTTCTCGACATGACAATGAACAATCCACAAACACGATAAAATGTTTATCATGACTTTAAAAACAATTCACAATCAACTTAGTTGGTAAAGTGTTAATGTGTATTGCCTATAATTTAGTTTCTGAATAAAAACAAAATTTTTGAGTAAACAAAATTATATATTTTTTATTACATGTATAAATTGCGCACATTTTTATTCAATATAGTGTTTCTGTATTCTATAGATGAAAAAAATGTGAAACTGCGAAGGAGACCCAACCTTACTCACTAGAAAAAATTTGTGAATACAAAAAATTCTTTGAACAACGTTTTTTTGAAAACGAGTCCATCGATTCTTTTATTTTTGGTTTTGAAATACTTGTTACCCATTTCAGAAAAAAAAAAATTGAAATTGATTTTAGCCATTCTAATTTAATTCAATCATTTCGAACTTACATCTAGCACTTCAGACTGAGTTATATAAATCCAAATACGATTTTAGTTATTCAATTCTAGAAATTTATATTGAACTGTTATAAATGATAGTTTGATGAAAAAAATTGAAAAAATTCTGGCAATTCCAATGTGATTCTGTTATTTAAAATTGGCTTTCAGGAAACCGAATAAAATCCCAGATTTTAAATTTTAATTCGCCACCCGACAACCATAGCGTTCAATCTTGAATTTTAAAAGTCCCTTGCTTTTTATTTGTTTCGTATTACTTTAAATACAGAAAAAATGCAAATAAAGTCACCTTAAAAACTTAAAACACAAGCTTATGGTTTTAAGATTTCGGATTTTGGAAAATCAAAAAGAGTTCTATAGCTATATTTTAATTGCATTCAGGTAATTTTCAGTTTGATTTATTCAAATTGAATTCTGAGAATTTCGGAAATTCAAATTACTTTATTAGAAATTAAACTTCAATTCTCTAATGAATAAACAACAATTCTAGCCTGTCTTATCCAATTCTAGCAAATTTAATACAATTCTATCTCCGCAAATTGAATTCTAGTGGCAAAACTGAATTCTAGCAATAAAATAAAATTGAAATCAAATTCAAGTAATTTAGATTGATATTCTAGAGATCTTGTTTCTTGATTATTCAATCCTCAATTGTTCCAATTTTAGCCAATACCCCGTACGTATTCTTGTAGCACAAACTACTTTTCCCATTAACTAATATTTTTTAAATAAAAAGGAGATGTAAAAAAAGAGTGCTTTCATTCATTCCATTGTTGGGCCAAGTCCCAGGCGGATTTGCCTAAGAAACAGCCCCGAGGAATGAAAAAGTCAAGTGCACCTGACCCAGTTTCTTTTTTAGAAAAACACTCTTCCTGTTGCACAATATAAGGTGTCGAGGGCTGAACACAATTTAAATGGCAACTTAAAAGAATAAGATCCATTGTCTTCTCGCAGAATGTCCAAAAAACTTGTCCTCGATCTTCTTGAGAAAAGCAATTAAAAGAATTATATACCTAACCACAGGAAAGTCCACCTTAATTCTATCTGATGAAATACGACGATAAATATAGAGAAAAGGAAATATTAGTCTTTCTCTGAGAGCTTAGAATGCTAAAATTGAAAACGAGATCCACGTGTAATGGAAACGAAACTACTTTTTTTTCTTCGGTTAAACTTAAATAAGATTTTTCGAGAAAAAAAGACTCATTCACGATTTTTTTGGAAGTATTATTTTTATTGTCTTTTGAGGCTGGTCCATTTAAATCCCGTAGCTACTATGTCTTTTCGTTTTCAACCCTCAGTGAAACTCGACTTCACTGGATATTTTTTGTGAAATTTCTTTTCTTTTCCTAAGGTGGGCTTGGAATCACTGTATGAATTTAATCACAACCAGTGATAACCCGCATTTGCCTGGAAATTGTGAAAGAAGTTCAACTATTTAGATATGAAAACATCGTATATGTACGAGTATAATTTTAAATTTCTATTTTAGTTTATCATAAATCCTACAATCCTTGGACCAAAACGTGTAAGCTTACGTTGAATAATTAATATCACTTTTATATAACATCATGAATCACTCATCATAAAATTGTTATATATGACGGCTTATCTAGAAGAAAGTACGTTACACAATTACATATAATGCATAAAATATTCTCTCAAGACTTGAACAAAAGCATTAAAGGACGCTCGAAATAAAAATCTCAGAGATCGATCAGCCGCTCTAACCATATTATCAATTTTCGTATTACATTTCAAGGTACAGTGTAGATACAACAAGTTAATAATCTTGAGAACTTTATCCGGTATTTCCAGCTTATTCAGATCAATTATGAGTCCACTGTGACTTATTCAACAAAGGATTTATAAATATCCTTGGAAACCACATCCACCTGTCTATTGCATATTAAAGAAGATTCAGTTATTTGTAATAATGTGACAAGGTTAGTTATAGTAAGAAGTACTTCTGTTTAATTTTACATTTTAATTGTTTTCGAAGAGTCAGAAATACTTTATCATGATATTCATTAACTTACTTAATATAATTAATCTTGGCGTTCTCCTTACGTCGTAGATTTGTTATAATCTCAGACGTGACCCAGGGGCAATATTTTATTTTCTTTGAATTAAGAGAGTATGTGCAGATTTCACCATCCAATGTTTCATATAATTTGTTGTAAAATAGGTCAAGTACTAAATTAATATCCTCACTTTTGGCTAAGAAATGTCCAGACTTTATTATCTAACCGATTCTTAACACCACTGCAGTAGTATAATGTATATAATCGATTTGAATTCAAACTTTTTTGCAAGCGATTTATCTTCGGGCGTGTCACTCTACTTAAATTCTCTGGAGATCTAGTTTGGTATAAAGATATATCAATTCAAGGTACGCAAGAAAAAGATAGGGAAGAAAATTTGGAAAATTTTCAATTTATTTTCAAAACAAGCAGTCTAATAATCAAAGGATTTTTTTAGTCGGATAAAGGATTTTTGTATTGAAGGACTGACATTTAACTCATTTTTAGAGCAGTGATCTTCACTAACTTGGAACATTTTTGAATCTTTTAAATATTTAAAAAAATTTAGAGCTCTTGACCATTTTTTGTCCAGAAATTCGTGTAAATAATATAAAAAATTTTTTACTTGTAATTGAGAGGCGTCGGATTCTATAACCGTCTATAGAATCTGTCGCCTGAGAGCGGGGAGCCCCTCGGCATCGCTTAAACACAAGCGGTCAGGGGGCCTCCCCACTCTCAGACAACAAATTCTATAAGCGATTATAGAATCCAGAGCCTCAATTACAATAAATAAAAATTCTTGCATTACCTGAAATGACTACAATTTCATCAGAAAAAAAGCCTTAAATTCTACCGAAAAAAAATTCTTTTTGCGAAAATGACCCCTAAACATTTTTCACCGTCGAAAAAGGTGACGTGCATAAATTACGTGAAGTCTTCTCGGTGAAGGGGTAGTTTAAAGATTTTTCTATGTCCTCTCAAATAATATCTCGCATAATACGTTACAATTTTAATCAAATAATTAAATTTTTAACCAAATGAATTAAATTCCTACTAAAGAAGATGCATTTTCAACTAAAATAGTGAATCTTAAACTAGAGTAGTTAAATTTTGAGTTCAAACAATTAATATTCTACCAGAAAAGTAACTTTTGAACAAAAGTAGTTGAATTTTTATCAAAAGAGATTAATTTTCAACTAAGCTGATGAGTCTTCCACTGGAATAATTCAATTTTCAATCAAAATTATTTTTCGACCAAAAAAAAAAGGAAGCAATATTCAAGTCTAGAAAATTCATTTGTTTTTCTGAAAGTTTTTCTGTAGATTTATTTTATTGTATCTCCCACTTCTGCAAGATTTACAACTTCCTAGGACCAGCGAGAAATGCTTTAAAAAATTTTTTATTCCAGGGTGAAAAATAAATTGATGTTTTCCTATATTGAACTATAAATCTCTATGGCTCGGGAAATCATTCGGTTTACCTTCAGAAAATATATCTTTAGATTTACGTGGTTCGAGTATTCGTGGATACTTAATAATTTTTTGTTCAAAAAATGTAGGACATTTTTCCGAAAGCTCAGTTTTGAAATTCCAATGTGCATGTAAATGACTTGGATGTGGCATAAAAATGGACGTTCGACAGTTGTTACTTATGACAATCCATGACAGGAAATTGAGCTTGAGAATCAAATAATTTTTGTCCAATTTGGGGATCAAATTGATCAACTGGCATTCACTATGAATGTATTTAAAATTCATCAAATCTGCTTTATATATGATTTAATGTTTGAATTATATAAATAATACGTTTAAATAATGTTTAGTTTATTTAATATGATGACATATTTCTAAAAAGAAGTGTTTTGAATTCATTCGGTAATAGCATTTCTGCATTTTAAAAATCTCGTTTTTATCTCTTCTCAACGGCTGCAAATGCGTATTATTTCCATCCTGATTAATGTGTAAAATCTTAAAAGGAGAGGATTCGCTTCCAGTGTTTGAAATAATTTACGTTGCAGATGATAATTCCTGGTGGCAATTTTGTTCTTTTTTGCATTTCGTCCTGCATGGCAAATTTTGTTGTTTTCTATGGTTATTGAGAATTTTTTCCTACTTTTTTTAGTACTTTGTGGAAATTCGCTACCGCGAATCCAGATGTCCCTACAATCCTCAACAAATCATTACAAAAGTCTTTTTCTCATAAACGTTAATCTAATTATTATCTATTCTATTTTGCAGGAACCTACTTTATATTGTACGATTTCATCGACTACTTCGAGAAAGATAACCCGAGTCCTCTTGATAGAACTAAATTTCTGCTGATCATGAACACAATCTTCAAGAATATGTCGCAAATCGAGCGAGATGCCATTACATTCCAGGTGAGATATAATATATATAAATCTGATAAAACTTTCTCTAATGTTTCCAGCTTTCTATTTCTGCACATGCCACCAACGGAAAAATTCACCCCAACAAACAACACCATCTCAACTTTCCCAACTACTGAAAATTTCAACTCGGTTTTCAATTCAGATCAAAAAACTTTATCGTCCTCGTTGATCGGAAGTATTTTCTGTCAGCAAGTTATTGAATAATTTTCTTCAGCAAAAGAGATTTCATATATTTTAATATTTTACCTTAATTCTCTCGATTGACTGATCCGAAAAGGGAATTCGCAATTCGATAATTTTTCTGAACACATTCTGAATACCGAAAGCCTTTGCGACTCTCGCTTAGTATTTATTCATCAGATGGATGGAACGAACGGAAGCAAAGTTTTTTTTTATAGAATAGAGGCTGACGAATCCTCTCATGCAAATTCTGCAGTGTTCGAGTTAACTTTCCAATTTTCCTGTCCACCCTCATTTCAATCAGTCGAATGCATCGATCGAATCTTATCCAGGTAGCGATCCATAGGTAGTCACTCCTCTTTTCAGAAAAGTCACTTTCCCAGAAGCTGTATTCAAACTTTGCAAAACCAGAAACGCTGAAAAGGATATTTTCGCTTCTTTATAAAAAGCTGTTTAGATTATCTTTTGATCCGAATTTTCTGCAGCCTTTCAGTCCGATTGCAAGGGAAAAAATATTTGAATGTTTCAAAAGATGTATCGGATTGCTATCTTTTATTTTATTTCAAGCTGTAAAAAATTCAAATGTGAGTTTCAAAACGAGAAAAACGATCATATGTGGGCGTCCTCGTGGAAAGGGCCCTTATGGCCGGTTCTAGTTTAGGAGATATTCGCGTGTTTCTCAGTTGAGGTCAAAATTATTATTTTTCGGTTTGAAATATAAGAGATACAAAAATTTAAATAATTTAAACTTTTGCGTTTTTTGTGAAATATCATAGTTTCAACTCTTATTTACTCGATAAATTGATTTTAATTGTAAGTATACTAATGATAAATTATAATTATCCAGAACTGAGTTTTCTGACTTGCCCAGAAGCAATGCCAGAAACGATTATCTATTGATGGACAAAGGTGTCAAAATCGTACCCTTGACCAGGTCTGATAAAAATGTTTAATGTTTGATTTTAGAATGAACGGTCAGTGATATTGAAAAACATACCTATTTTAAGTTGTATGATATCTAAATTGACTCAAAGACTATTTGTTGATGTAAACGAATTTACTGAAACGTTATTCAAAAATTATTATAAACTTCTTGCATGTTTATTTCGAAAATAAGATTCATTCACTTCTATAAAAACCTCAAACTCTTCATAGATTTTCGTATTTCACTATGAAAAAGAAACACAAAAAAACAGGTATCACACCTACATTTTTGGATAAAGCAGCGGATATTAAAGGAAAATTTTATGTCTTCCTTTGTTTCTAAAAAAATTCATTGAATGGTGCTATATGTAGGCAGTGTTTAAATGAAAAGACCAGCTGATACAATTACAATTTGGAGTTTTCTGAAAGCATCTTGGTTTCTTTTAAAAGTAGTTGATTAAAGCAATAACTAATCAGGGCTACCTTTCTCCTACAGATAATAAATCACTAGGTGGTAATAAAATAGTTAGAAACTACTTTGTTTCTCATTCCAAACTTTTTCTTTTGCACACTAAACCATATCGACCTCGTGAGTTTCTTCGAGGATACCGATGTTTTTTTGTTATTAGAGATTTACAAATGAGAAACTTAGAAATTTTTTGTTTTCAGCCCAATATGCTGGAGTCTTATCTTTTAGATCGACTGTCTTCGAATATGGCTCAAATTGAAGTCTTGGCATGTTGATGTGCATAAAAAATAAATTTTTTTATGTTACATATGCTGATGTTTTTTTATCAAAGATCGCAAAAGAAGCTAAATGATGCAATTTCGT
Source organism: Andricus quercusramuli (assembly GCA_932178445.1). Lineage (NCBI taxonomy): Eukaryota > Metazoa > Arthropoda > Insecta > Hymenoptera > Cynipidae > Andricus > Andricus quercusramuli. The sequence goes on from CAKNXH010064205.1 coordinate 368,634, forward strand.
TTTGTAGGCGACTATGCTGAAAAATTTCCTGCCATTCTGATTTCTTGCTAGGATGGTTCAAACTGACGGTCTTCGCATGCTGAAGTGCATGAAAAAAATAAGCTAAATAAGAAAATTTCGTTTTTAGACAACTATGCTGGAAGCTTTTCTATGATTCCGATTTCTTTCCGGGATGGTTCAAATGGATGGTCCTCGTATGACTATGTGCATGCAAAAATAAAATGTGCTATGTCATCCTGACATTTTTTTTGTTATCAAAAAGATTGAAAAATGAGATAAATGAGATAAATGAGGAAATTTCGTTTGTAAACGACTATGCTGGAAGCTTTTCTATTAGTCCAATTTCTTTCTGGGTTAATTCAAATTGACGGTCTTGGCATGTTGATGTGCATAAAAAGATCAAATTTGCAATGTCATATGATGTTTTTTTGCCACATCATGATATATTTTTATCACTGGATAAAAAATGAAAAAATAGAAAGAACTCGGTTTTCAGCCCACTACGCTGTAATCTTTTCTTTCAGTCCGATTTCTTTCGGAGATGGCGCAAATTGCAGGTCTTAGCATGTAGGTGTTCACTGAAAAATAATAATTTTCCATGTCATACAGATGGGTCAAATTGAAGGTCTGAGCATGCAGATATTCATCAAAAAATGATACTTTTTTATCACAATCTGTTTTTTTCCGTTATCAGATGTAGAAAAATAAGAAAATTAAAACATTTTTATTTTTCTTGGACGGCTATGCTGAATACTTTTCTATTAATTCAATTTATTTCAGACACTGCTCAAATTGAAGGTATTTGCATGTTGATTTCCATTGTGAAATGATAATTTCCTATGTCATACTGATGTTTTTTTTTGTTATCAAAGGTAGACAAATAAGAAAAATGAAGATGGTTTGTTTTTTAGACGGCTATGCTAAAAGCTTTTCAATTAGTCCGAATACTTTGGGAAATGGCCTAAATTAAAGACCTGGGCATGCAGATATTCATCGAAAAATAATAATTTTTTATCGTGTTCTTATACTGTTTTTTTATCGGAGGTAGAAAAATAAGAAAATTAAGAAGTTTCATTTTTTAGACGACTGTGCTGAATACTTTTCTATTAGTCAAATTTCATTCGGAAATGGTTCAAATTTATGGTCTTGGCATGT
>CAKNXH010064205.1:375473-398902 GCA_932178445.1 Andricus quercusramuli
TTTTAAGACCGCCTGAACCCGAAAAACAGATTTTTACGAATGGGTCTGTATATATGTCTGTCTGTCTGTGATCACGATATCTTTCGAAAGAATTGACAGATTGCATTGGCCTTTGGTATACTCTTTTTCTGTCCTAAAATGAAGGTCAAGTTCATTAGTCAGTTATTTTTAGTAAAAATTCAAAAAGTTGGAGAATTCTCAAAATTTTTGAGACCACTTTTTTTAGAATTTGAAAATTCTATGCTCGGCGCAGTGGGCAGATTTTTTTAGACGGCTGTGCTGAATGCTTCTATCTGTCCGATTTCTTTCGGGATGGCTTAAATTGAAGGTCTAGACGTGTAGATCTTTTTTGTAGAATAAAGATGTTCTATGTCACAATGATGTTTTTTTTAATTAGAGCTCGAAAAATGTGCTTTTGTGTAATCAAAGATTGAAAAATAGGTTTAATGAGGAAATTTTGTTTCCAGACGACTATATTGGAAGCGTTTCCGATTAGTCTGATTTCTTTCTGGCATGGTTTAAATTGACGGCCTTGGCACGTTGATGTACTTCAAAAAAATTTGCTATGTCATCCTCACACTGTTTTGTTTTCAAAGATTCAGAAATAAGATAAATTAGTAAATTTCGTTTTTTAGACAACTATGCTCGAAGCTTTTCTGTGATTCCGATTTCTTTCCAGAGGATAGTTCAAATTGATCGACATGGTATAACTCTGTACATAGAAAAATGAAATTTGCTCTATCATATTGATATTTTTTTGTCATCAATGATTGCAAAATGAGGAAATCTCATTTTTTCATATCACTATGCTATGAAATCTCTCATTTTAGATCGATTATCTTCAAAAATGGCTGAAATTGAAGCGTTTGGTATTTCTACCCAGATAGATTTAAAAATCAAATTTGCTATGTCAAAGTGTCGTTTTTTGTTACCAGTGGTTAAAGGTCCGATTTTTTTCTATTTTGGTTCACATTACACGTTTCTAAATGTAGTTGTGCACTGCAAAATAAAAAATCGCTATATGATAGTAGAGTATTTTAGTTGTCAGTGGATAAAAAATGGGACAACTTCGTTTTTAGCCCACTATACTGAAATATTTTCTTTTAGTTCGATTTTATTTGAAGATGGCTGGAATTGAAAGTTTCGGCATGAAAAAATAATAATCTGCTATCATACTGATCTTTTTTTATTACAAAATATTAAAGAATAAGAAAAATGAGGAAATTTCGTTGTATAGACTACTATTCTGGAAGTTTTTCTATTACTGCGATTTCTTTTGGGCATGGCTCAAGTTAAAAGTATGGGCATTTAGTATAGATGTTCATAAAAAATTTGCTATCTAACAGTATTGCTTTTTTTAAATAAGTGAGTGAAGAATTAGAAGACTTAGAAAAATTCTTTTTTTATATGACTATGCTGAAAGCGTTTCCATTAGTTCAATTCATGTAGATATGCATTGAGTAATAACTAGTCTGTGAAAAATTAGAAAAGTGAGGAATTTTGTTTAGATCAGCAAGTTGAAATCTTTTCTTCTAGTTTGATACTCTTCGAAGATGGCTTATTTTGAAAGTCCTGTCATGTAGATGCTCATTAAAAAAGAAAATTTCTATGCTGATGTATTTTTTTAACAGTGATTAAAAAGCGGATTTTTTTTAGTGTACCATGTAGAAGGTTTATCGTTAAGTTTAGTTTTCTTGGTGTTCTTCTTCTCGTTACCCATATCAAAATACCTCTTGATGTGCCCTTCCCCTTTAACAGTTTCCTTTTTTTTTTAATTAGAACAAAAATTTATTGTTGAATTTGACGGTTAATTTTTGATATAAAAACAAGAGATTTTGAATAAAAAACAAATATTTTCAGAAGTGAAGTATTACACAGATGAAAATATTCTTCAGTTTAAAGCAGCAAAGTGAAGTATTCTAACCGATATCCATCAAATTATTGCTCTCCATTTTCCCTTCAACCCTTTTCCAAATTGATAATTTTGAATTTTGAAACATCGAATATATTGTTGGTTAAAAAGTGGAGATGAATATTTGTCAAAACTTGAAGAATGAGATTAGTTTAATGATAAAAAAAACTGTAGAATAATTGTTCAGATTTGGAAATTGTGGGAGAAGCACGAGGGAAAATAATTCGTTTGCCTTTCAACACCAGCTGATGTTGTATGAGCATTTTTATATGCACGCATTTTCGCTTGCAAATGAAAGCTATTAAGGAACTTAATTTGTTAAACGAACTTTGACTTTATTTGATGAGGAATTCCCGTTGGTACAATGTTTCTTCCATCTGGACCTGCTGACACGTATTACACATAAAATGTCAACTTAGCCTTTAACCAAATTGCATTTAGGGTAATAATTGGATGGCGTTACAACACCCTCTTCTCAACCACAATAATGTATATAAGTATCTTTTACACGTATACTATGATAGTCGAGAATCCCCTAAAATTCCACGTGTACTAAACCCGCCGTAAATATAAATATAGGCGCACGGCAAACACAATATGGTAGCTGAGCCATGTAGCTTGGTTCAAAAGCTTAGAAAATCCACTTGGATATCTGTTTGTCGCCTTTATGCAAAGAAAATATTCTTCACTTTGGTAAACATTTTTTCAAGGGTCTTTTACGAGAAATCTTTTCAAAATTAAAAATAAATAAATACAGAAATGGAAATTATAAAAACTAAAAATTATAAATGTCGTAGCCGCTTCTTTAAAATCAAGGGAGTATTTTATTAGTAAGCAAGTATATAAGGATTTAGTACACAATAAATTTCCTTGACGATACAAAAACCAGAACAAAACGACAAAATATGACAAACATCATCAGTACCTGAATTTCTTTTGCTTTAAACAAATTAACTTTTTCAGCCTGGCTGTAGGTCTGGGGAAATCTGAAAATCAGGAAAAAGTCAGGAATTACGAAAAAATTTGCAAAACTGACCAGAGAAAGTAAGGGAGTTTTTAAAATAAAGTTGACGGCCATGCTAACATAATCTTTTTGTTAGTAATTTATTTGCCCTGTATTTTTTCTCTTTCTATTTATTGGCTTCATTTGCACCTCTTGACAAATATATTTTATGTTAAAAATTCTATTATTTGGTTAAAAATTTAACAATTCTATTTAAAAATCATCTTTTCTGGTTGACACTTTAAATTTTGGTCGAAAATTCCTCTTTTCGTGTTAAAAATTCAATTATTTTGGTAGAGAATGAACTTTTTTCTTAAAAATCCGTATGTTTGTATTGAAAATTCATCTGAAATTTTTTTTACAGTGCAATTATTTTTTCGAAAAATCATCTTTTTGGTTCCAAAATTTATGTCTTTTGGCAGACATTTTATTTTTCATTTTGAGATTATAACTGTTCGATTAAAAATTAATCTTCTTTGGTTGAGAATCTACTATTTTGTTTGAAAATTCATCTTTTTGGCTGAATTTATCCATTTCTGCCTTTTTTGTCTGACTGAAATATCTACTTCCACGTTATTCGTTAAAAATTAATTTTTTTAAAAATCAAATTACTTGGTATCAGGTTGAAACACTTTGTTAAAAATATATTTTTTCAATGGATTAATTTTTCTAACGGAAAATGTAACTATTGCATTTTTGGTTGAATATTGATTTTTTCTAATTGAAAATTCAACTATTTGGGTCAAAGTGGAAACACTTTGTTAAAAATTTATATTTTCCAATGAAGGCCCATCTCTTTGGTTGAAAATTAAACTATTTGTTGAAAATTCGTCTTCTTTTTGGAAAAGTAATATTTGCTGGGGTTGAAAATTCAACTGTTGTCTAGAAAGTTTGTATTTCTATCTTCGGTTTAAACTAATATATTAGTTTAAAAATCCATGCATTTTCTTGCGTGTTTTTGGTAGAAAAATAATCATCTTGGTCGAAAATTTGTATTTTTGGTTGAGAATGCATCCTCATAGCTTAAAAAATCAACTGTTTGGTTCAAAATTCGACTATTAGGTTCAAAGTGTAATTATTTTGTTAACAATTTAACTTTTTGGTTCGTTGAGAATTCATCTATTTGGGTTGAAGATTCGTTGACAAAATGATATTGTCTGCACAAAACCTATCAAACGCTTATTTTTCAAAGTAAATAATAATATGTTCATTCTTCAAGCTGAAGATATGCCTATGATTAGTGGTATGTGTGTACAGTAAGGTGGCTCAAAAATGCATGGAAAAAATTTTTTTCATGCTAGAGGGTAACGACCCCCCCTCCCCCCCAATTTGGTTCTAAATCCAAAAAAAGAAAATCCCTAATTTTTGTTTTTCCGTTTTTTTTTTTTTTATTTTTACTGCTGGCGGTTTCGACTTGAAACACATGTAAAATGCATGGGGAAAAATCAGTTTTTGAAATAATTTTTTAGGTTTTGAAAAAATGTGAATAGAAAGCATAGCGGCTTGTAGAAAATTATCCAGCGAAGAATTTCATGTATCGGACATATGGATCTGACACCCCTAACACACCCCCACGAGTCCCTGAAAACTACCCTTAAAACCAAAAATATCAATGCTCCATAAAAAGGACCTTTTAAGCACTGTATTCTCGTCTTTCTTACCTGAAATTATTTATATATTTATTAACATTGATATTTATTAACATTTCTAAATCAATTTTCAATTATTTAAACAAATGAAATTTGTTTAAAAAATTTCTTTCAGAAATTCGTTTTTTTCCTGAAAATTATTACTGTTGGTCTACTGTAATATTTATTAACAATGATTTATTAATTTTTTGAAATTTAAAGAAATGGAATGTGTTCAAAAATTATTCTTTTTTTTTTTTAATTCCTTTTTTCCTAAAAATTATTACTTTTGGTCTAGTGGAATATTTATTAACAATAATGTATTAATTCCATATTATTTAAACAATTGGAAATTTTGTTAATAATTTGTTTTTTTAATTTTTTTCCTTCATGAAAAACATTATTGTTGGTCTAATGGAACATTTAACAAAATTGATTAATTAATTTTCAAATATTTACACAAATTACATTGGTCTAGAAAATGTTTTTTTCCACAAATTCGTTGAACTGGCAGTTTATTATCGTTAAGTGACATACATTTATTTTCAAATATTTTTCAATCGTTGAAACAATAAATTATTATTTATATTCAACTAATAATCAAGGTTGTATGATAATGAATTATCGCATTTACATTTTACCTTTATTATTTAACAAACCCTTCCTTGCTTCCACAAATTCAATTTGTTCGCTTTTTTCTTATATAATTTTAATCTATATTGTCTATCACTATGTGGGGACATAATGTTGTTTTTTTGCTATCTGTCGATGATGTCTTTTAGGAGAAATATTTTTTGAATACGTTTCAAAAATATATTATATGTTCCTGTTAAGAATTAGGACTTAATTGTTGAAAAAATGAAGACAGATTTGAAAATTTTGTGGAAAAATGATTGTTTAAACAAATTGATGGTGGTTGAAAATAAATAATAATTTATTTTGTATAGAATTGGAAAATATTTTTAAATAAATTTATGTTATTATAGATGATAAACTGCCAGTTCGACGAATTTTTAGTTAAAAACCCTTATTTCTTAAAAAAAACAAATGCTTAAGAAAAATTTTTCAAGCAAATGAAATTTGTTCAAAACTTAGCAAATTAATTAACAAATGTTGATGAACATTCCACTGAAGAAATAATAATGAACTTTAATAACAAAAAAATTTCAAAAGGAAATTATTTAAACAAATTCCATTTGTTCAAATGATTGAAAATTATTAAGCAATGTTAATAAATATTCCACTAGACCAATATCAATAATTATTGGTAAAAAAAGACGTGAATACAGTGCTCAAAAGGTCGTATTTATGAAGAATTGATATTTTTGGTTTTAAGGGTAGTTTGCAGGAATCGTAGGGGTGTGTTAGGGATGTCAAACTCAACCCTAGTGTACAGAGTACACTATCTAATGCTTTTTTCTTGAATTGTTCAAATTTGACGACATTTCATTTGAAACTATTGACTTTTTCAGATTTCCAATTCTAAATCAACAATATTTTAAGAAAATAAATTCAAATTCAAAACAATTTAGATTAAACAAATAAAATCTAAGAAATACAAAAACTAGCGTTTTGAAATTCAAACTCTAAAAATTGAGTCATTCGAAAGAGGCCTAGTAAATTAAACTGTTTTGAAATTGAGTATTCAAAACTGCACATTTTCCAACATGACAATTATATGAAATGAATATTTTAAACTGAGAATTTAAAAAATAATGAAACTAAGTAATTCCTCTCTTTCATCCTAAGACAAGTGTAAAAAATACAAAATTTGACCCCATTTAACTCAATAACAATGTTAAAAAATGACCCGTTTCAAATTCATAAAAAGATTAGAGTCCAAATTGCCTTCCTTATAACCCAATAAAAATGTTGAAAATGAAGAATGTCGTTTTCCAATTCAGCTGTGGATGGCGAAAAAACGCAACGTTATTTAGTTGCATTGACACAGAACTTGCCATTTAATTGTTGTGGTTTTTTCATTATGAACAATATTCATTGATTAGTAATCAGCGTTTCATTACTTGAAGTTGTCTTATAACTTACATTAAAAATTTTAAAAATAAAATCGACAACTAATCGCTTTTAAGGATATCTTAGGTGTCACTCAGAGAAATTTCCTCTTGTGTTAAAAGGATGTTTCTTGACACAAATGGAAATAAGAGGATTTTCGTTTGTCTCGAAAATCATTTTTTTGCAGCAAACATTATCCTTTTGCAACAAACTTGACGTAATATTGCAGCCAAATATTTCCGTTGACGTAAAAAAGGTTTTCATGTGGTTCGAAACAAAACAGACAAGAGGACCATTTTTTTTTGTTTCTATAAGACAACTTTTTCCTTCAACTCAATTTATCAAATTGACAAAACAAGGTCCATTGATTATTAAAAAAAATCAGAAGACAAGCACAGGTTCAAATAATCAACAAATAATTAAATACATAATTGTTTATTCAAATGTAGTTATTTGAATATTTTTTACTTTTCTCTGGCTTCAAGCAGAAGTTGTACTTTTTATTAATTCAAGTTTACAAGAGCTCATTCTATTCCTTGATAGGTTATTTACAATTATATTCGTCACGTCTTCATTGAAATTATTTCATTTAGAAATAATACATACATTTATTTTTATTTAGTCATTGTCTCACTTAAACGATCTTCTTTAAGCGAAAAAAACACAAATATGCAAATAACTTCATTTAAATAAACGATCATGACTTTAACTATGTTATTATTATTTACTCTTAGAATTCTCTTCTAAAATGTATTGCAATAATAAATGGACCTTTTTTGTAAATTTTATAAATCAAGTTAAAGTCTAAGTAATTTTAAACGTGACGGTACAGCAGGACCTTAATAAAAATAATGCAATAATCAATAATATCGGTTGGTGTTAACCAAACCAAACTCCGTTCTTAGACTGTTGTCAATAAAATCCAAGTGATCAATTTTTTGGTCTTTACAGTCTTATAACAGTCTTATACAGTCTTATACAGTCTTTGGTTAACACCAACCGATATTATTGATTAAAAAGGTCAGTTAATTTCCGGAGCAATGGGTTATTTGTCCTACATCTGGAGTCAGTATGGAGCAACTACTAGGTACAACATCGGAGATTGGATTAATTCTAATAGGAGATTAGTTGTGTTGAAGGAGCAACTTACTTTCCTAATTAGATGTAAGAATAATTCTTTTGTACCGGCACACATTAAGCATTGTTTTAATCATTTTAATGTCGAAAATTTAAATTATAAGTTAATTTCAAAGTTTGAAACGATGAAACTTAATTTTCAAAACAAATGTTTAAGAATGGAAATTGAAAATAATATTTAAAATATTCACTTTTTAATCGAATATTCAAAATGTTTAAAATACAGACTTCTTTGAGTCATAAAAGACGGTTCTTTAAATTTATTCTTTGAATCACAAGAACTCAGTTTTAACAATTTAAAATTCAAAAAAAGACAAGAATGTATCAAAAAGTTTGATTTTCTGATGGAAAAGTTTTTATTTGAAAATTCATTATTCAAAGATTTTAGAATAAAAAAATGTTTTAGAAATTTATCAAATGTAAACATCCCAAATGAGGTTGTAGAAACGCTGGCTTTAGGTAATAATTTTGGAGTTCCTTTCACTATTGATAAATTACCTGTTAACAATATGATAGCAAGTATTGAAAATTGTATAAAGTCTATAGATCAAGAGGAAAAGAAAATGGAAATTAGAAAAACTGTTACCCAATTAATCTCAAATCATAATAAAATGAATAGTTTTTAAAAATTAGATAAATCAATAGATTTGGTAAATAAATTTCAAAAGGAATGTAAAGATTTAATTTTATTGAAAGCCGATAAAGGCAATATTACTGTGGCAACAAATTGTTTTGATTATGTATCAACAGTGGAAAATTTATTAAAAAATGATATTTTATATAAAAACATTAAAACCAGTTTGGTTCCAACCGTTGAAAATAAAATTAATGAAATATCAAAACAATGGGAAAGAAAGCGTTTCATTAATGACTCAATGTCTACAAAATTGATAGTTCATAACAGTTGTGTTGCTAAAGCTTATGCGCTCCCAAAGGTTCACAAACCGGATTTGAAATGGAGATTGATTGTTTCTACAGTAGGTAGTCCAACTTATAATTTGTCTAAATATATTGCTAATGTTTTAAAACCGGTAACAGGTATTTCTGGGAGGGTAGTAAAAAATAGTTGGGATTTAAAAGAAAATTTAAAAAACATTGTGGTTCCGTCAGATCATTCATTATTATCATTGGACGTAATTTCTATGTTCGACAGTATTCCGTTAGATCTTGCTTTGGATTGCATAGAAGAGAAATTAAATTTAAATAAAAATTTAACTAGAAAAAAAATGAAATTTTAATAGCCACACGGATTGTGTTTAACAATATGTTTTTCTCTTTTAATAATAAATATTACAAACAACTATCGGGATGCCCTATGGGGTCGCCTTTGTCTCCGGTTATTTGAAATTGGGTTTTAGAAGACGTGGAAAATAGAGCCCTTTCGTTATTGAATTTTACACCAATTATTTATAAGCGTTATGTGGACGACATCTTAACTATAATTCCAACTAACAAAGTGTTTGATTTTATCAATATTTTTAATTCTATAGAATCCTCAATTCAATTCACTCATGAATTGGAAGAAAACAACTGAATAAATTATTTAGATATTACGATTAAAAAAAAACATCGGATGGTAATTTAGAAACTAATTGGTTTTAAAAAAAACTCTTGGTCAGGTAGATACTTAAATTTCAATTCGCACCATGCCTTTCATACAAAAGTTGGTTTGATTAAAGGTTTGATAGATAGATGTGTAAAGCTGAGTGATGTAAAATATAGAGAAGAAAATTTAAATCAGTTAAAAACCACTTTATTGCTTAATAACTATCCTCTGCAATTAATTAATAAAATTATTGAAGAAAGAATTTTCGAAATTTATAATAGTAGTAGTAAAAAGAATAAATGGATTAATTCATATGTCAATACAGACCTTAAAGTTACTCTTCCTTATATTGAAGGTTTATCTGAACGTTTAAAGGGTTCTTTACGAAAATTTAACATGAACGTGTATTTTAACAACATTTCTTCTTTAGATAAAATTTCTAGTTAACAAAAAAAAAGATTACGATTGTATTGATTGTTTGTCAGGTGTTGTTCATCGCATCACTTGTAAGGGTTGCAAAAAGTTTTATATTGGTGAAACTGGCAGGAGATTAAAAGACAGAATAGCTGAACACAAAAGAGATTGTGTAGTGGGTAATCAAAGTACAGGTTTGTCACAACATGCCTGGAATTTTGATCATCATTTTGATTTCGATTTTAAAAACATTAAAATTTTGGCAAGAGAAAAAAACGAATTTAAAAGACGTATTTTAGAGTCCATCTTCATTAATAAATTTCATAAAGAATCGATAAATTTACAGATTGAAACGTTAAATATTAATAAAATTTATCAAAGTATATTAAGATAATTTATATCATGTTTCCTTAAACATTTTCACCCGTCCTGCTTTCAAATATTTGACATTTGGCGCGTTTGTCTCATTTGGGTCTGTTTTGATGTTATCATCGATATAATTGTAAAGTGAATTTGTAGGTTTGATTAATGTAAACACCCGTCTGTTTCGTTCAATGCATCTTCATGTCATCGTTGTTAAATGTTGCTTTGACTTATCGCTAAAAATGTGGTATATATGTGATGGATCTTTAATATCTCGCTAGAGTATTAAAGATCTTTTGATTTTAAACTGATTTCTTTATAAATTTGACTACAGTATTATTGACGTGACGTCAGTTTTTTATTAATGTTTTTCCGACAATTTTCATCGACTTCAGGTAATTGTTTTTAGTTTTTACCATATATTTATTCAAATTGTTGTTTCGACTTTAATTAACTTTTGTTCATTTTATTTTTATTTTTAAAAAATTTTTTAAAATTATTTTGTTTAGATCTTTAAAATGGCTCAAAGTCGAGCCGAAACGTCGATCGTATTAAAATTTTGACACAAGAATAACAATGTGTTGTTTTTTATAAGACTGTAAAGACCAAAAAATTGATCACTTGGATTTTAATGCAATAATCATCGAAAACCTCATGTGAATTGAGAAACATTTGTGCTTTTTAAATACTCTCGTGCGGTTTAATTGAAGCTTTCAAATCTTTAAATAAATTATTGAAAATATTGACATGTTTCATGTTAGTACTTGTTACTGGAAATTAGCATTAAAAACAAGAATCTTAATATAAAGTCATCAGGTTTCGGAGAAGATTTAAAATTTCTGAAAAGTATGGGTTGTATTATAGGTTTTTCCATTTAAATTAGCATTTTTTAACAAAAATCATCCGAATTCTCAATTTTGAACAATTGTATGTTGAGTTAGCATTTCACACCGAAAATGGGAACCAAAAATATCCATATAGATTTCAAATATGATTTACAATTTTAAAACAATTTAAGGTTATATTGATGTTTTTCATTTGATTTCAAAAATTAAACTTACAATTTTGAACAAGTTCAGATTATGCTACTACTTTTCTTGGGAAACTGGTATTTTTGGAGAAAAATTCAACGATTTGATTATGTCTAGAAAAATATTATATATTAATTCTGAAGTAAAGATATAAATTTTAATGATTTTTGTTTTAAGGTGAGAAACCCCAAGAGATAATAGCTATTCTCTGATTCTGCTAATCACTCTTTAATTAATTCGTTAGACAAGACCAAAGTGGTGGGTAAAGTGAGAGCCCTCGTACGTCCCAAGAATCGATATCAGATCGGATAGCGAACACGTCACCCCAAGTTCTCCTTTAAGAAATTTTTTTTTCAATGCTCCTGGGAAAAAATACAAAGCTTACAACCCAAAGCTTAACGTTTTATCTTTTATATATACGATCACATAAAAACTTTAAATAAAGAATAAAAATATATGATTAATTTCACTTCTTGTCTTTTCCAGAGAGTAATAAAAAAATTCGTTTTTGAAGACTCCAAATCAGACAACTTTTGTTTTTTTCTTATTTTATATTTCTAAAACGTCCGTACTTATTCGCTGTCGATTAAGTAGTTTCTATACTGAATTTATTACCATCGGGGTTGGTAGTATATTTCCAGACATTGAAATTCAATCATAAAAAATAAAAACAATTTTTGCCAAATTGAGTTGAGCAATAAAATAAAATTACAATAGGATTCTAGGAATTCAAAGTCAATTTCTGAAAATCAAACTTCAATTGTAATAAATGAAAAATTATCCCAGAATCTAGGCAATCAAATTTCATTTTGACATTTCAAATTGACTGCTAGCAATTTAAATTGAATTCTAGAAATCAGAACAGAATTATGTGAAATGAAAATAAATTGTAGCCATTTAAATTCAATTTTAGTGTTTTAAATAGACGTTTTGCAGGAATTTTAATTAAATTCTAAAAAATCGAATTTACACCCTAGCCAATAAAAAAATAGTTCTCAAATTAAATTTCATTGATCAAAATTAATTTCGAGAAATAAAATAGTATTTCAATAATTCAAATTGAATTTATAGAAATTAAACTTTGATGTGAGAAACGAAAAACGCTTCTAGTTACTCAAATGAAATTTTGGAATATCAAAGCAACTTCTGTTAATTTCTAATTGACTTTTGGAAATTTCAAATTGACTTCTGGCAATTTCTAATTGATTTCTGGCAATTATATTCAAATTTTATAAATCCAGATTCAATTCTAATTAATAAAAAAATTATAGTTGCATACATTTAATTGTAGTAAGCAACATTCAATCCTAGTGATAAAATACAATCCTATTTTAACAATTCTATCCATTTAAATTCAATTCTGCCATTTTCAATTGACTTCCAGTAATTAAGATTAAATTCGGGAAATACAACTTCAATTCTAGCAATTAAAAACAATTCAACCATTCAGATTTAATTCCAGAAATCGAAATTGAATTATAACAAATAAAATACGTTTTCAGAGATTAGAATTCAGTTCTGGCATTTCAACATTATGATAAATTCAAATCATATATTATTAACATCAAATAGAATTCTTGAAGATTAATTTGATTTGAATTGAGTTACACTAAATTATGATTTGAATCCAAATTGGAATCCAAGCAAGTTTATCTTATTTTTATTTATAGGTTGCACAAATCAAATTAATGTTTTAATTTCGAAGAAATCGTGTAATCAAATTCTAAGGTAATTCAAGTATGTGATATTAACCATAGCCTAATAAATTCCAATCCAATTATTTCGAATTTAAGTAAATTCTTGTAAATCAATTGAATTCCAGTCAATTCAAATCAAATCCATTAATTCCAAATGAATTTCCGTAAATTTCATTATATTCTAACGAATTCTAATAAATTCTAATGGAATATATCAAACTGAAGTAAAATTCAAATAAATTAAATGTAACTCACAGGGAATTCTATCAAGTCAAATTGAATTATGTGGAATTTAATGTTTGGAAATGAAAAGTGAATAGTATTAACTTTGAATAGAATCTATTCAAAAATGAAAATGAGTATTTATTCAAATGAAAATTTGCTTTATTTTATTTTCGCTGATGTGGTTCATGAAATACCTTCCACAGGTGGTCAAACACGAATACTATCAAACCGGAAAAGCTTCATGGTTAAAGGTGGAAAGGTGCTTAGAGAATTGATAAATCGATAAATTGACCGCATTTACTTGAATGCCTCAAAGCATAAGTCGCATTTTTCACGAAAACGAAATTTTCCAGCGAAGGAACGATGCGACACAGGAAAAAGGGAGAATTTACGTCTGCCGGAAGTCCACATAGTGGAAACAATAAATTTCACTTCCCTGTCTCGAACAATTGAATATCCGAGATCGTTGAATCGAACCTTAAACTCAAGGAAACTAAATCCCAGAAAAGGGCGCAATTTCACTCTTCTTCCTTTTAGATTCATAAATTTCCTTACAAATAATGTAGTTATTATTTAAGTGTTAAAAAAGCTAGGGTAGATCTAAAGAGGACGAGATAAACAGAAATTCTAACAAAATTTGTTACTGCTTCCTGGAGGAGCGAAAAAGGGCAAACAAAGAGGAGAGACATATCCACCAGGCAATTACCTACACTTCTTTTCAGGCTTTGGCTCGTATTTTACCTCTTTCTCGTTTTCCTTGCCTACAGCCAAAGCAGACACGAACCAATGATAAAAGAAGAGCTTTTAGCTTCACTTTGTTTCAGCTACACACGTAGCATTTCGTATTTGAAATGAAAATAATACCAAATGTCACGTGAGATGTGTTGATTTGAGTCCAATCGATTGGTCTATAATATTATTACATTTTATTGAAGAGTAAGGAAGCTATGGTAATGCATAATATTTGGAAATACGGTTTTTTATAGTGAAACTTTTTTCTTTAACATAATTCAAAGTTGATGCAAGAATATGAAGGACTCCTTGGTGCGAGACGAATCGATTGACCTGCAATATTGATACATTTTATTGAAGAGAAGGGAAGTTATGGTAATTTATATATTTTTAAAATCGTTTTTTATAGTAAAAATTTTCTCATTCTGATAATTTATAGTTGATGCAAGAATATAAAAGTTGCGTTGATTCAAGACGAATCGATTGAACCATAGCATTGATACATTTTATTGAAGAGTAGGGAAGCTATGGTAATGCATAATGTTTGAAAACACGATTCTGGTATAGTAAAACTTTTTTCACTGAAATAATTCAAAATTGATGCAAGAACGGAAAAGATTCCTTTATTTCGAGGCGAATCGATTGATCTATAATATTGATACACTTCATTGCAGATTAAGAAAGTTATGCTCATTCATAATATTTGAGTCATCCGTTTCAAACAGAAAAACATTTTTCATAGACATAATACAAAGTTGAAGCATGAATAGAAAAGACTTTTCGATCATAAATTTTCAAATAGAGCCAAATGACCATTTTTGTGGAGAAATCATAAAGCTGAGAAAGGGATAGAGTGCGACAAAACTTTTCCTTTCCCTTTTCCAGCTCGAAAAATTATAATTTCGAATACAAGATTTGATTTGTCTGATTTGTCTTTGTATTTAAAACATTTTTTGTATTATTCTGTAATTTTTTATTTTTTATAAATTTCTATTTTTAAATTGAGCAAAATGATGACTGTAGTTTGCATATTATTGAAAAAAATAACTAATTCTTGCAATGCTTCCTATGAGGAAGCAAATACATTTGCCAACGGGAAGCAAAGTGTTCGTGAAATGAGCACCATATAATATATTATAAATACAATCAAATTGGAAACACTCGAGATCGAATTTACAGCTAGTTTTTTTTGTTAAAAATTAATTTTTTTTACTCGAAATGTAACTATTCCATTTTTGGTTGGAAATTGATCTTTTCTAGTTGAAAATTCATTTATTTTATTGAAAATTCGCCTTTTTTCCCATCAAGTTAATCTTCTTGGTTCAAAATTGTCCCCTTTTGATTAAAAATTTAACAATTTTATAGAAAATCAACTTCTTGGTTAAAAGTTACATTTCTCGCTGAAAATGTATGTTTTTAGTTGAAAATGCATTTATTCTGTTAGAAAATTCAACTATTTAGTTAAAATTAATACAAGTATTTTAAAAATGGACAGTTTGGTAAGAAATCAACTTTTTAATTGAAAAATCATATTTTTGGCTTGAAAATTCAACCTTTCTGTAGATAATTTATGTACTTGCTTGAAAATTCGTTCTTTTCAATAGGAAAATTAATCTTATTTGTTGGAAATTCATTTGTAGTATTTTTTTCCTAGGTTCTTGTTTTGAATTTTTGTTTACCGTGTGGTGAGCATAAGCATTATTTTAAATTTTGCGGCTTTTTTGTACAAAAGTTTAAACCTTGGTTTATGGAGAAAATGCTAAAAATATTGCAAAACTTCACCAAAATACGATGGAAAATTACTTTAAAAATGAACTGAAGAACTTGGGAAAATGTAAATTATTTTCAAAATTATTTCGATTTTTTTATCAAATCGAAATTTTTCCTTTAACTTGGGCCAATTTGACGCGAAGTTTTATCATCTTTTGTATAATGATGAAACAAAAAGTTATTGTTATTGTTATAAAAATCAAGGCTCTTTAGCAACAGCTAAAAAAATGGGTGTATAGATAATTTTCACCCGTATTGTGACTATTGCATTTTTGGTTGAAAACTTATTTTTTTAGGCACATATCAAAACATTTGGTTGGAAAATCATGTATCTGTTTAAAATTAGTCTCTTAGTAGAAAATTAATATTCTAAGTTAAAAAAAACTCTCTTCACCTTCAAGATTGAGCTATTTTGTTCAAAATTTGAATATTTTGTGGAATGTTCAATTATTTTGTGTACTATTCTGTTTTAGTAATCTTTTTTTTCTGAAAATTCAACTGTTTTGTTGATAATTTGTCCTTTTTCATTAAAAATTCAACTGTTTTTGTTTGAAAATTCAACCATTTGGTTAAAAATCCATCTTTGTATGTTGAAAATTCAATCAATAAGCGATTGTAGGGATGCCTACAAATAATCAAAAATTTGTAAATAACCTTATGTTTATTAATATCTAATTGCAAATGAAGGCTGGTTGGTAACCACGTTTTTATAGTTTCGCCGATAAAAAATATCGAGCAAACTTCCAATTTGTAACAACTTCGAAGGAAAAAGTTATTCTATATAGTTGAGAGAAAATTTCTGTAAAGTTCGAGATAGATTCATTAAAAATTTCCGGAAATATGTACTTTGTAAAATGGTACGCTGCCGTAACCGTTGTCCAATGAAAGCCCAATAGCGAGTTCCCTGCCTGAGGAAGCTCAGGATTAACATTTCCAATTTCGCCAATTTTTAATGAATCTATCTCAAACTTTACAGAATTCTCCTTTCAAATATATAGAACAACTTCCTCGGTGGAAGTTGTTTAAAATCTGGAATTCCCTCGATAAATTGAGGCGGCGAAACTAGAAAAACATGATACCGATCAGCCTTAATTTGCAATTAGATATTATTAAAAGTAAGGTCATTTCCGAATTTATAAATATTTTATACTCATTTTCAGACTATAGCTTGTATGTGTACCAAATTTCAAACGGTTTTAATAATATCTGATCGAGTTATGACGATTTATGTTTTAATCACTTATTTGATTCTTGGAAAAAAACTTAGTTTTTTTATTATTGAAACTAATCGTCAGGCAATAAAATTTATATAGAAAAAGTTTCGTTTTATTGTTATATACAATTCTGTTTTTGAAAAAAAATTAAATTCCAAATTTTCTTTTATTGAGGTCAACGACGTAATCGTTTTTGAGGTCCGGGCGAGTTAGTGAATTCAAGAGCTCAATTATCAAATTAATATATAGATACTTACAACTAAATTACTAGAGAATATAATTAATAATCATAAATTAAAAAATTAAAATAGCTACATCGGTTTTTATGCAATTAAATTAAATTTTAACTTTAATTTTAATCAGCTTTCAGTAATGTGCAGCTTTTATTAAAATATAAGATTTTAGTCCAGTACAAATTAGAAGCAAAGAAATACCCACATTAATAGTTAATTCGGGATTTTATATCTTGATGAGAGCATTTCTATAGTAAATTCAATTTCAAACATTTATAATGATTAAAAACTCTTCAATTTTTAACTTTTATAAATAAAAATGCTTAAATTTTGATAATTCTGAAGATCAAATGTCAAGAGTTTTCAATTATAAATCTTTAAATAGAAGAACTTGAAAATTTGAATCATAAAAATTGCAGAATTTTTATTTTGAATCAATTGCAAAGATCTGTAAGTAAAAATGAAGAAATTTGGATGATTTCGAAAAGTCTAGAGTTTTCAATTCTAAATCTTTCAAATTGAAGAAATTTACAGTGCGAATCATCAAAATTAAAGAATTTGTAAACCTTTAAACTTACAATATTTTTAATTTTCAATTTTTCCAATTTGAAAATGTTTTATTCTAAAGATTGTCAATTCAATGTTCTACAATTTTTTGGAATATATAAATAGTTACATTTTGAAGATTTTTTATACGAAATTCTCCAATTTTCCGCAATTAAACATTTTAAAAATTTTGCATTGAAACTGTAATTTCAAGTTGGCATTATAAAATTGATCCTTCATTATGATTGTAGCTCAAATTGGAAACTCTTCTTCGAAACGAAGAAGAATCTTCTTGGAAGAATGTAATTAGGATAATTCATAAATCTAGTTGACGTACACTAAAACTCGTAATCGACTGTGAAAATTTTGAATCTCTTGAAAGAAAAATTATAATAAATTTCAAGCTTTCACAACGATGCATTCTAATAAATTTGAAGGAGGTTTCTCGGGGTTGGGAAGATTCGTAGTTTTGGCACACGATTGAAACCTGAAAACCCTTCTTAAAAAAATTATAATTTAAGAAATAATTTATTATTTCAAATGTTGGTCTCATCAAAAATTTGCATTGGCTGCATTTCTAAATATATTTGATAGCTACTGAAATTTCGATTGAAACTTCTCGATACCCGTGCAGAAATTTCGGCGTGGCGCGGGTCGGGCCCAGATGTGGCAGAATGTGGGCCCAGTCGGGCAATCCTCCCAGCGCCAGATTCGAAATGAAACGCCTAGCCTGATCAGGGCCAGACTGGGCATCCATAAGGACGGTCGGATCTGGCCCAGAACAGCGCCCTTTTATTTTTTTATGTTCAGCCATACTATTATTTAAATTTTCTTGCAGTAATAAATAAACAATAAATTGAGAACTTTATACTTTATTAAAAAATATTAGAAAATCAAAACAGAACATTTTTCTTATTTTCCAGTCCAACTTAATATAAATTAAGCAGGTGTTCAGCATTTTCTGGTCCTGTTCATGCAACAAAGACTACCAAAGTGAGGTTATGACACTGAAAATTCTAAAGCAACTATTCGTACCTTTGCAATACACTAATGTTGTAGATAGAAATTGTCCCAATTATCACAATAATAGCATACTGAAGAATGTTGGATCGGTTAAATATCCAAGCGTTATTTGTGCAACAAGCAAAACAAAAATTTGTTCAAATTAAGTGAACTTTCTCGATTGCTCTGTCGGAAATTTGAAAGAGAGAAAGTTCCAATTAAGACGTACTTACACGAACGTTTCACTGTCGTTGAAAGGTTTATTTTGCTCATAGGTTCATTGTCAACCTATTTTCGTGTAGCAGGTTGTACTAGAATTATTAGCATAATTAATTAACATAAACTTAGGCGAATGAATCACATGGCTACACGTGGCTTTGCTGTCTACCCTTGTACAAAGTTGCCTTCTTTTCCAAACAATCGAAAGGAAGAGTTTATGAAATCACAAACATAACCTCTGCTAACGTTCCTACTTTTAAATTAATGTTTATATAGTTTTCTCAACTTATTATTCTCAATTTATTTTGAGGTTAGGTTTGCTCGACCGATTTTAATAAATCTACTTATCTTCATCCTCATTGCGCACTAGGGAATGGCAGCAATTGACCTATATTTCCGTACCCGTAAGGTACTTTTTGTTTTTGGCATTAAGCCAAAATAAATAATATTTTAATTATTTTTGAAATCACATTACACTCAAAACCGAGCCGTATTGTGGAAAATATAAAATAAAACATCAGATATATCAGGCGGTCGGCACAGCAGATGGCGCTGCAATTTACAACTGGTATTTTCTCGATATGTGGTTCCGACCCGAACCACAAGAGTAGCCATGCGACAGCCACAATGTGGCAAATCCGATCGGGGCCACATCGGAAATCGGGACCAAATTCGGCAATTTCTGCACGGGTATGTTAGAAAAATGGTTTTTAGTATTTTTGCGCATCTGAGCTGTAAAACGAGACATCATTTATAAGTCAAGATTGTGGCATTCAATTATTGAAATTACTTTTAATATTAAATTATTTATTTTCATACAATTACAATTCAAAACCTCAAAATTCAAATCTTTTAGAATGAAAATTGCTTAGGTTTCTTTCACAGTCAAATATTGTTAAATTGTAAGTCGTTGCGCTTTTAAAATTTATAACACAAAATTGCTCATAGATTCTTGAAGAAATTACAATTAATAAATCATACATTGTTCAATTTGGAAGATTTCAATTTGAAATTGTCTAATTTTGCCTTTTATTAATTTTTCTATTTTCTTCAAGCTTGTCTGTATCTTCTATTCTTTTGAACTGATCATGGTAAAAAGTGCCAAATAAATCTATGATCTAAAGACTAGTAAATTAAATTTTTATTTTGTATGGAAAAAATAGATTCACACCTGGGGTTACAAGTTACTCCAGCTCTTTAAGTTCTTTTCCTAGTACAATTTCTAGTTGTTTAAAATTCCGCATTTTTGTTTAAAATTGAATCCCCCAAGCACTCATCTGGTCTAGAATATTAGAAAAAATTTTCCTCGCTCCTTAAATTAAAAATTTTTTTGAGTATACAAAATATTCTTGCTGATACTAGGACATACCATCCTTCTCCGAAATCTCTGAAAAATTCGTTGACACTTTTCTGATGCATTTTTCCAGTTTCGTTTAATCTACCTCTGTTTTTTGTCTTTTTTAGACACTTCTAATGAAACCGAGCGTTTCATCTCACTTTTGAAATCATGCGAACGCTGGAGGGAAATCAGAGCTTTGATCCTGTTCGCAAAGAGCATTGTTCATAAAGTTTGTACCCCTTGAACCGTTTCGTCCTCAAAAACAGAACCATTTTCTCGCATTTTTCTCTTCTTTTTTTCTCTCGATATGCATGCATAGAGCCATCTCTGACTCATTTAGAGAAAAAAGCAGCCTCGCACATTATCATCCTCAATGGAATGAAAAAGTGGCGGGAATGAACCGCGATACAGTGCTCAGGGATATCTGCATAATTAAAAAGAGGCAGAATGCACTTTTAATGGAGACTCATCGCTCGCCCAAGGCAGTTCGAGATTTATTTTCGCGTCAAGTTGCGCGTTAAGGCAAACATAAAAGACTTCGAAGGCGTAACTACCTTCCAGCTATATCATTTTTGTGCCATCTACATTCCAGAGAAACTTGTAATTGTAGAGGCAATTGTAATATTCACATACTTTGAAATATCTGGGTGATTGTATGTTCTTTATTTTCATAAAAAATGATGCATTATAGAATTTTTAGTTTAGCTTCAAATTTAGCGACCTGAAAAACATTCAAAAAATAATTTTAATGCAAATAGCATAACTTTTTGTAATTGAGTCCACCATATTGGGTTCACCATTTTGAACATTTTAATTTTGAGCTCAGATTCGAATTCAGCGACTTCAAGAATCTTTAAAAAATAAGTTTCATGCAAATATCGTAATTTTTTCATTCAGTTCAATATATTGAGTCGTCATTTTTATTATTTTTATTTTAAGCTCAGATTCGAATGCAGTGACCTTAAAAACTTTCAGAAAGTGATTTTCAGGTAAACCATTTCAATTTAGACATTCATATTTTGTCCACCATCTTGCATTTTTTTAGTTTGAGCTTAGATTCGAATTTAGTAACCTCAAAAACATTTAGAAAATCAGTTTCATATACATAGCATAACTGTTTTGTAATTAGGTTCAACATGTTGAGTCCCTCATTTTGAAATTTTGAACTTTGAGCTCAGATTCGAACTCAAACATCTGAACAATGATCGAAAAATTAGATTTTTTCCATTATTAAATTTTAAGCTTAGATTAGAATTCAGCTATCTCAAAAACGGTCAGAAAATTAGTTTCATGTAAATCGCATCACGGTGGCCTTTGAAAAAATTAAATGCTATTTCCAGGTTCCCCAAAGTTATGAATAGGAGATTGTTTTGAATTCTTCTGTGGAACCATGTTTGATGAAATTAAAATATTTCCCTGAGCGGATTTTTTTTGCCTGGAAAAACCTATTTGAAATACTAAAAAGCAGTAAAATACTATTCTCAAGTTAATGAGACCATATAATTACGTTTATATCAAGGAGTTATATGTGATTTAGAATTACTAACGAGAACTCAATCAACAAATAAACAAAAGAAGCGATTTTTTGAAATTTATATCAATATATATTCATGAACATTTCATAAAAAAATTCGTGTAAATAATGTTCAAGTTTCAATATTAATTTCATATAAAGACTATAGTAAGTATAATATACATAATATTTTATTGCTTAGGATTTTACTCGGAACAAGCCGTAGAATCTTCTCATGCAGACTACGCAGAACGTTCACTTAAAGCTATACATGAATGTAACAGTAGGCACGTTTAATTAAAATACAATTATTCCCGTGTAGAAATTATGACCGGGTTCGGGCCGGATTCCGGCAGGGTTGCCCTGCTTTTATCCGGAATCTGGTCAGGCTACCCTGTATACTCTGTTCCCCGAGAGAAGGACCTGAAGGACGACCAATTTTGGTTTTCTTCGCGCAGTCTATTGTTAAATTTTTTCAAGAAGGCGGGATTTCTTGACATCTTTCAGCCAATCCGAAGTGAAGTCCTTCAACTTCATGAAAAACTCTTGTCTTGATTGATTTACGACAATGGTCGACAGTCTGTTTTTTCAGTGATATCTGTTTCGGCTACCTTACCGCAGCAGGGGTCTTTTGCCCCCAGACAGGTCAAAGGAAGGAAATTTAAAAACTGACAATTTTGCAATTAGCAATTTGAAAATAATATAATCAGCATCTACGAATTTTTCCGATTCCAATGATATATTACTTGCTTCAAAAAGTTGAAGGTTTGAAGAAGTTTACTTGAAGAAACTTCAGCTCAATATTTAATTTAACATTGATTAGTTCTCCAATTTTCAACCTTTATGGACAAATTACATGTCGTTAGAATCAGAATAATGTGCACATTCCGAATATGTTACTGTCAAGCGAGTTATTGGAGAATTATTAATTTTTAACTTTTTAATTTTTGCCCCTTTTCCAAAAAAAGTCAACTGGCTACCGTTGTCCCCTGTAACTCGAGACTAGAACGCGGTGAGGTCCTCTTCTTTCACGGCTAACATCTGGTGCAAATCTTTCGAAATATTTGACAAAGAAACCCAAAAATAGTCATAAATATACCAAGGGACCAATGATAAGAGAAATGAAGAAACTACGTGTGAAAAAAAAAGGGTAAGGACACTCCTCCATCGAGAAACCACAACCCCCATGCGCGTCTTCAGGTCCTTCTCTCGGGGAACAGAGTATAGGATTTTGGTTGGTTTCGTCACGCTGCGCTGGTCGGATCCCGGCTGGGTTACCCGTTCGGATACCGGATACAAATAGGGTAACCCGGTCGGGATCTGACCGGTTTTTGACTGGGCTCCTCGACCGGATGCTGGTCGGGCTGCAAGAAAAAATGGTTAATAAGGAATTAAAAAATAATAAGGCCAACATAGATTACCAACAATATTTTTATTTCAAAAGTACATCATGTTCATCATCGATTCTTTCTTCGTATCGAAGAAATTGTCAACGAGACATCCTAATCTATGAGACTGGTTCAGAAAATTGATTCAACTTCAACGTTGAAGAATATTAATCATGCTTACTTATGAACTTACTTACTTACTTACCTTTATAAATAATCGACGTTTTACTGCGTTTTTAGCATTAAAGACTCCGGAAGTCGCCGTATCGTCATTACGTGCACGCAAGACAACGTAATTCAAAACCACGCTCGGAAAGAGTTATTTCTCTTTTCATCACGTTTTTGGTTATTCAAGATAATATATAAAAGCATTAAAAGTAAGCAAAAATCGTATCACAAAAAAAAATAAGTATAACTTCACTGGGAAACTATGTTTGAAATTAGAAACGAAGTCGGTCAACGATTTCGCAGTCACGGCAAGTCTGGCAACCGCAGAGCCAAAAG
>CAKNXH010064206.1:0-14630 GCA_932178445.1 Andricus quercusramuli
TTTAACGTTAGTTTAACGTTAGCTTAACGTTAGCTTAACGTTACTTTAACGTTAGCTTAACATTAGTTTAACGTTACTTTAACGTTAGCTTAACGTTACTTCAACTTTAGCTTAACTTTACTTTAACGTTACTTTAACGTTAGCTTAACGTTACTTTAAATTTACTTTAACGTATCTTTAACGTTAGCTTAACGTTACTTTGACGTTAGCTAAACGTTACTTTAACGTTAGCTAACCATTACTTTAACGTTAGCTTAGCGTTACTTTAACTTTATTTTAACGTTACTTTAACGTTACTTTAACGTTAGATTCACGCTACTTTAACATTAATTTAACGTTAGCTTAACGTTAGTTTAACTTTATGACATGCCTGTTTTATCTATCCAGCTGTTGTGTGAACTGTCGAACCCAAGCAATTTGACATAGATTTTATTGCCACGTCTCGTAATACTTGACTTTTAAAAGTTCCTCTCGATAAAAGCCTCCAGCAACAGGTTGATCCTGATAGTCCTTTAGTTTATATGTTACTGGTTTAGTTGCTATAATCCGATCCACAGTAAATATTTTAGTTGTCCAGTTGGGTGCATATCCTCTCCCAAAAATGTTCTTATACTTGCTGATTCGAACTTTATCCCCAACTTTGAATTTTTGACGTTTCGAAATAATTTTTCTTTGTTTCTGGAAGCGTTGCATCAATTCTTCCTCATCATCGGTGGTTACATCTTTTGGTTTCATACCAGTTGTTCGATGTTCCGTATTGTTATACTTGGATATGAGATTAGGTAAGATATCTAGCCATTTGTAATTACCTTGCAAGCTGAATTGTGGCCACATCTTATTCTTGAGTGTACGATTAAATCGCTCAATAATACACGCTTTTAAATTACTATAAGTTGAGTACAGTTTAATGTTATACTTTTGCATTAAAGCCTTAAATTCCGAGTTGTAAAACTCTTTGCCTTGATCTGTGTGCAAGTTTTTCGGAACTCGTCCCTGTACAAGTATGGATTTCATGGCTTCAGTAGCATCATGTCCACTCTTGCTTTTCATAGGAACTGCCCAGGCATACTTTGAAAATATATCGATAACAGTAAGCAGGTATTTGAAGCTCTTATTCTCTTGAGAATATGGTAACATTTCAACCAAGTCAGCCTGCCATGTCTCATCTATACCACGCATTATCACAGAACGACGTGGATAATTTTTTCTGGCAGGTTTATGCAGCTCTGCGACTACTATCTCCTTCTTTGCGTTCATTTTCTAATGCGTTCAGTAGAGCGTCTAGTTGAGCAATGAGTTCAGCGTTGCGTAACGATAACTCTTGTTGAGTATTAATCTGGAAATTCTTCAATTTCTCATTTAATGATTCTTCAAGAATTTTCATTATAATATTATTGTTATCAATTTCATTACGCATATATGACGTAACCCGATAAAGCGTTCGTATCTCGCTTTGAACAATTCGCTTCACAAGTCTCAAATTAACAGCATCAAGCTGTTCTTCAGCGTCTTGAACGTTACAGAGTCTTTTCTTATCGATATCGTAATTACCGTTAGAAGTAAATTTAAAACCAATACCAGGAGGTCCACGATTTGCGGACGCAGATCGATTCAGAGGATGTCCGAACATATCGATACTCATTTTAATACCGACCCTTTAGTGAGCTTCAGTCTCTTAATATATGATTTGAGCTTCTCTCAATTCCGCGATGATTGAAATAATTATATTATTATGACTTGGATTTCCTGCTGCCTCAGATGCTGTGAGTAGTCGAAGGCGGTGAACTGGCTCGTTAGGATCATCCCAATAAATGTAGTCTGGCCTTGAATCTTTTCTTGCCATTAAAAATTGAGGTATTCAACTCTTTGATCCTTTATTTTTCTTTCATGATTCTCCACTTGTTGACGATCGCTTATGTGGAAAAAGTTTCGCTATAATATTCTTATACTTTAGAGTATTATTCGAATGAATGGGCTTTGAAGAACTATAATTCTTCCTATGTGCATTTGTAACAATAAGAATTTCTTTATAGTTATTTTGATCGTCCTGACTTATATAAGTTTCATCAGGTTTTTGTTTAAATAACAGTTCAAACAAACCAGTACTTTTCCGATACAATTTTTCACCAATCTTGATATATTGTCCATCAAAGCTGATTGGTGTATCACCAATTATAAAAGTTCCATCATTGGCTTTTCGTACACCGTAAACCATATCCAAATATTGTTTTCTATTTTTATTTAATAGTCCAATAAATTTAATAGTCCAATAAATTTATTTGTCAACTTGTCATCATTTTCAGTAGCTTCATTATTTTCTTGAACCATAATTGCATCATGTGCTTGATCATCGTTAGCAGTCATGAAGGAAATATTATCATTTTCTGTTTCATCTTCATCTTCATCTTTTTCAATCTTATCATTCATATATTCATTTTTCACTTTTGATATATCAGACTTATTCAATAAGTTTTGTGATGGTGTAACTATAGGTTTAAAAGTTTTACTAAGAATATTCTCTGTAGCTTCTTTGCCTAACTTTAGCATGCGGTGTTTCCGTCAGATAGCATCGCTTGCTTTTGATATTTGACGAAGCACATCTTGCTCTTTATGAAACATGTTTATACATCAGTGTCTTACACAAAACTAAGTTTATTTACAATCAAGCAATCCTATTTATAGAATAATAAAACAGTCAAATCCTTTTCTATATCTACCCTCATTCAAATTACTATCTTTATCAATAACTAAAAATCCATATTTATCTGTATTCCAACATGCTGAACATAATTCTCGGAACTTCGTGTAAGTCATATCAGTATTTACATGATCATCATACATGTGTTTAAGATTTTTATCATCTTGCCGAAAAAGCAGTAATAAATTAACGTTATCCCGGACTAGATGTTGAGGAACGCGAGCATACGTCTGACATAAGTAGAAACAGTCAACATTGACGTCTACCCATGCAGAAGAAGGCTCTGACATTGTCCTGCTTCTCACAAGCGATGTCATCAAAGATAAAGATAGAGTTTGGTTTAGCTTTACTAGGTAAAATGACTTGTTCGTGCTCATTGTATGGAAAGTACTCAACGCCATCTACATCATCGATTACTTTTTCCAAGAATTGATACTTGGGTTGCTGCAAATATTTTAAGTAAAGATAAATATTATCAAATCTGAGAACATTTGGATGTAGAATTAAAGAAAGCAGTGCATTCGTTTTACCACAATTTGATGGTCCACAAAAATTGCACGAATGCTGTCTGATAGTAGATTACCATAACGCTTCACCTTCTTCTGCCCAGGCTCAACGAGTGAGTCTATATTTGCGAATGGAAGTTTAACAGGTTGTGTCTTGAATCTCATTTTAACCTTGACTAAAGAGAAAGTGATGAGTACAGCGCTTATATAGCTTTTGGGTCAGTTGAAACTTAACCTTCATACAGGTAACATCAGTTGGACCGTCTCTCCAGCCTGTTAAGCCTATACTAATATGAAGTTGCTCGTTGAGAATACACTATCCGTTCCCCTCGGTACATGAGAAAGCTATAAATACAGCGCTCACACAGACTTCTAGTCAGTCGCAAACAGACCTTCATAGAGTGAGGAATGCTTGTACACAGCAAGAA
This sequence comes from Andricus quercusramuli, assembly GCA_932178445.1. Taxonomy (NCBI): domain Eukaryota; kingdom Metazoa; phylum Arthropoda; class Insecta; order Hymenoptera; family Cynipidae; genus Andricus; species Andricus quercusramuli. The sequence continues at coordinate 3,633 of CAKNXH010064206.1, forward strand.
ACGTCGAGTTCGAGGTTTAATTAATATTATTATTAACAAATTACCCTTCGAATTACATTTACCAGGATACCAGTACTGTGGACCTGGTACTAAGTTAGCTAAACGTTTAGAACGAGGTGATCCAGGTATAAACCCACTGGACGCTGCTTGTAAGGAGCACGATATTGCTTATGCGAAGAATCGAGAGAATATTGAAGCGAGAAACGTTGCAGATAGGATACTAGCTGACAAAGCGTGGCAACGTGTTGTTTCTCAAAACTCCAATATTGGTGAAAAAGCAGCTGCACTAGCTATAACCAACACCATGAAAGTTAAATCAAAACTCGGTATAGGGTTAAAGAAGAATAAGAGGAAGAGTAAAAAGGTTTCTAAGAAACGGATAGCTTTGAGAAAAATTGTGGATGCTGCTAAACATTCCATGTCTCCTAGTAATGATGCTCAAGTTGTCATCAAAACTGCTGTGGAGGCTGCTTGAAAAGCTATTAAAAGAGCTGGTGGTAGAAGTCAAGTGAGAGCACCTCGTATTCTACCTATACCCTCAAAAGTTGGTGGTGTTTTACCACTGATTCCAATATTCGCAGGACTCAGCGCACTTGGAGCTCTTGCTGGCGGAGCAGCTGGTGTTGCAAAAGCTGTAAATGATTCCAATGCAGCTAAACAACAACTTCAAGAGACTGCGCGTCATAATAAGACGATGGAAGAAATAGCTCTTGGAAAAGTGCTACACTTGAAACCCTATCGACAAGGACTGGGTCTTCATATCAAACCATGTCCTCAAGGCTGTGGTCCTCAAGCTAAAAAACGTGCATCTAAAAAACGTTTATTCAAGAAAAAAAACTTACAGTGAAGCTACCATATCGTACATTAACTGATTTTGATCTACTCAATTATGCTAAGACTCTAAAGATTCCATATTTTCGAGGAGTCTTTATGCGAAATCGAAATCACCTGCTAGAGGACCTCGGCGAAAGGAGTCGGCCATACTTAACCTTGACGATAAAGATGGTCCAGGTACACATTGGGTAGCATCCAAAAAGAATGGTTATGAAACATTATACTTTGACAGTTTTGGTAACCTTAAACCACCCTCTGAACTTGTCAATTATTCAGGTGTTGGCAGCTTTATAAAATATAATCATGATAGGTATCAAGACTATAATACAGTTGAGTGTGGCCATTTATGTCTTAAATTTCTATGCGAACATCTTAATGTAAAGAGCAAATATAGTCCATATAAGTGTAAGTAATTGCTTTTAGGCAATCAGTATAGAAAAAGACGCCATCATGGCTGAATCGTTCACTCTGACTATTTCAGGCAACTTATCTGTGCTTGAAGCAGAATACTTTCCACCAATAGAACTCTCGCAAAATAAAAATTATGCTCTTGGTCTAGTTGAGCTACTCACATTTAACTCAATTCCTAACGTTGATGTTGGAAAGAATAAGTTTTATATTGGTAATCAGGTGGTTACCATACCCCCTGGCAGTTATGAAATTGAAGATATTGGGAAATATATACAGAGATCTCTGATGAATAGAGACTTTTCTGTTGTAACAGTGTCAGCAAATGGTGATGAGATTGACAAATATGTACAAAAGAATTTGGCAAATAACAATAATAATAATGCTATAGTAAATATTAGACCCAACAACAATACGTTGCGTAGTGAAATCAAGAGCAACCGTGAAGTTAATTTTAAACCAAAAGATTCTATTGGTCAGCTGCTCTGTGCTGCTGTGTGCCATCACACGTCATTTATCTTCCGATCATCGTAAAGACAATACATCATATTCAGCTCCGCATAGTTGATCAAGACGGAGAATTAGTGAATTTTCGAGGAGAGACTATAACTATCCGATTACACTTAAAGTCAACGTGATGGGTATCGTTTATAATCGTAAAGTGGGTGCAAGTTATATAAGGCAGCCACCGTGCAAGAAAACAGTCAGTCTTCAATCAGCTCGCAAGAGATTAACATCTCAGAACGTGCGCTTCCTCAAGCAACTAGGTCTCAGACTTGTTCAAGAAGGAAAAAGAAGAAGAAAAAGCGACCATTCATTCACATATTATTTATTTGTCGCTGTTACAAAAATGGAAGAAATACTGAAGGCTCAAGCTCCAGTGAGTTATGAATCTATAGCACACTATGAGGTTCATGCTCATCAACCTTATGCTCCATCATTATATAACAACAGTGATGAGATACGAATTGCAGTGCAACATCAAGATTTATGCATTCTTCCAAGTAAAAGCTCATTACACATATATGGCAGACTAGTTCGGGCTGATGGAAATACAGCTGTGACAGCAACAAATCTAATTGGTAACGCCATCTGCTTCTTATTTGATGACATTCGGTATGAATTGAATGGTATTGAGATTGACCGATGTAAAAATGTTGGACATACCAGCACCATGAAGAGTTACATTTCCTTGACTCCTAATCAGCTTAATTATGCCGAGAATGCAGGCTGGCTTGATATAGATCTGGAAGCTCGAATAACAAATGAAGCTGGATACTTTGATGTAAGTATCCCACTCTGCATGATCCTCGGATTCGCTGAAGATTATCAAAAGATTATTGTAAATGCCAAACATGAACTAATCTTAACAAGATCACGCACATACGTTAATGCTATTATTCAACCAGCGCAAGGAGAACCTGAAGATTTTAAAATTTTAATACATAAAGTTGAATGGATGGTTCCCTATGTTCTACCTATGTGTGGCAGGTAAAAACTTCCACACAAATAGAGAAACCAAGATATATCATACTAGGATTTCAAACTGGAAGAAAAGATCAACTAAGAAGTAATATCAACTTTTTCGACCACTGTAATATTACAAATGTAAACGTTTTTCTAAATTCTCAGTATTATCCTTATGGTAATTTAAATTTAAACTTTGATTAGAATCAGTTTGCATTAATGTATGAGATGTATGCTAATTTTCGAACTTCATACTATGGAAAAGAGCATGAACCTTTGCTAAAGAAGCGTTTCTTCAAGGATAATGCACCGCTCATTGTAATTGACTGCTCTAAACAAAATGAGTTTTTGAAACTAAGTTCAGTGGATGTACGGTTAGAATTTGAATCGAGTAATAATTTTCCCGCCAATACAGCAGCTTATTGTCTAATCATACATGATCGAATAGTTCAATATAAGCCTATCAGTGGCGCTGTTCAGAAAATAATTTGAAGTGGTGGGGGGTAATATTGAGTGGTGGGAGTTGCATCAGGGTATAAAAGAGCTAAATTTGGCTGAAAAAATCAGTCTCAGTTGAGATGGACTTCGTTGTCGACGTTCAAGGCTTCAAAAGGCCTTACAACGACTTTATCTTCAAGGAGCTGGCCATCCTCACTCTCCAGGAAGATGCTCTCCCCCTTGTCTTCCTCTTTGAACCATCCTGCAGCTAGAGTTAACTACCTGGAAGGTATAAAAGCACTAATACATGGTTAACACACAATTTCCATGGAATCAACTGGACTGGCGGTGACGTACCCTATGGAGAAGTTAGACCTATACTTCAAGAAACATTGATGACTGCACGCACAATCTACGTTAAAGGTCTTGAGAAGAAAAGGTGGTTAGAAAAATATGTAAACAACAATGTTGAAAATCTTGAAGACTTGAATTGAATGGGTGAATGTTAAAGGGCCAGTTGTCCATTTTTATCGATTTTTTGTTTTTTTTTGCATTTTCGGGTTCTATATGTGCAGCCACATCGTTTCATGCTATAAGGACCGCTGTCTACCACATTTTAGAGGCATAGAGGCGGTTGGAAAGTATGAGTTTTCGAGGTTAGCATGTTAAAAGGACAATAGTCCAAGAAAAAAAACGAAGAAAACGTTCAGAGACACCGTTCGACTACCTACTGAGGCTTTTTATCCCACGGGGAAAGTCCCAATTAAACCCAAAAAACTCGAAGACCTGAAAAAAATGCTGGATTACATTCCTGGGGAATCCAGAATACTCTTTGAGGAAATTACCTTCCGATGGCCCACTCGAGAAGGCCAACAAGATATAGACAGTGATTGAAGACTGCATTAAAACCAACGAAAAAATACTTGATTTTGTTGTGGCATGTTAAAAGGGCAGTAGTCCACCACCCTTAAAAAATTCTGTAAAATAGGGAAATTGTATTAAAATTCTCTTTCCTCTTCAAATATCTCTCTGACCACTGGTTCCACAAATGCGTAAGGCCTACTTAAGCAATTTGCAAATATTTACGGAACGCGACAGTTTTTTTCGTTTTTCCAAAAGTCAGCTTTCTTGGACTACTGCCCCTATAACATTCACCGATTCAATTGTCCTTCGTTAAAGAAAATGACACTTGAATCATCACTACCTTCATGTACACATCATACATATCGCACTACTAATTGTGCTGTAAATAATGCTGTAATATTAAAAAATTGGGTTCTAAATAAACCCGATAGTTGTACGACGAGCAATGTTTCAATAGATGAAGTAGATGTTAATTATACAGCAAAAGATTTTTATAATGATTTGGAAAACTTTTTGTAAAAACTAGGTTAAGATTTTATTACATTAAATGAATCATTGAATTTTTTTTTAATTTCACTTTTATCTATCTGCGCATGCGCAATATTGCCACCTCTGTTGCATTGAATTCAGCTTAGAGGAAGTTAAAACGGTAAGATTTTATCGTATAAGAGGGGAATTCCCTATTAAAATACTACGGCTATAAAAGCGCATCTCCAGACCGATTTCTTCATTCAGCCTCTTCAGCTGCTTGCGAAAAGACGTAACATCTCTGAAGAAGAAATGGACCGGCAGAAGATCAATGCCATTGGTCGAATGGAAGGCTACCTACCAACGAGACCGCTCTCCGACCTGACTCCAAAGAAGAGGTATGCAGTGAACAGGATCCAGAAAGTACAAACCAGGTATGGAACCAGGATCGTTGTGGAGCTGGAAGGTACTTTCAATACTTTCCTACCTGCGAGGCATGTGAAAGTTCTAGAAGAACCTGAAACCCTGGAAAGTATGCAGGAAGCTGCTACTGCTACCTAAGGTAGGCTCCTGATATAGCAACTGAGGCTCCATCTGTGGCTGGAGATGTGTATTATCGGCGATCCCTGTTTCACCGACCTATGTTAAAATGATAATATAAAAAGTTATCGACCTCCCTGTTTAACCGACTGACGGTAATATGACTCCCTACCTTACCGACCGATGGTAAAATGCGGATATAAAAATTACCGACCTCCCTGGTTTACCGACTGATGGTAATGTAGATCCCTATTTTACCGACAGTTCGCAAAATGATAATATAAAAAGTTATTGGCATCCCTGTTTTACCGACTGATGGTAATGCAGATCCCTACCTTACCGGCCGATGTTAAAATGATAATATGAAAAGTTACCGACTTACCCGTTTTGTCGACTGATGGTAATTCAGATCCCTATCTTACCGACCGATGGGAAAATTATAATATAAAAAGTTACCAACTTACCTGTTTTACACTAAGCACAGAACAGAACCTTATAATGTTAAATTAGCTGAAATCACCGTTACCAACCTCACTTTTGATCGACTGCAGGTAACTTAGCACTGAAAATGAACCCTCCCTTCGCCAGTGGCGCCATCTGTTGGTAACTTAGCACGGAACAGAACCCTCCCTGAGTCGGTGGCGCCATCTGTTGGTGTCGGTAACTAGCGACGGTGGCGCCATCTGTTGACAAGTGGAGCCACAGCCCCCTAGCCCTACTACTAATAAGAAATGGTAAAGTTATTTTGGAATTTTGAAAAAAAGGGAAAAAAATGTTTTCTGAAAAACCCAATCTTTTTCTTCCTGAAACTGATTTTTTTCTGGAACTGATATATAAATTTAAGAATGATCATTTTTTTCTGCACGGAAACAAAAAAATACTAAATGGAAAATGTATGGTAAGAAGACTATCTCAGTACCTGTTATTTGTGAAAATTTTGAAAGAAAAGGTTGGGTTTTAAAGAGAAGAATGTTTTTTTCCAAAAATCCAAAATGGCGTTACCATTTTTTATTATTTTTTACGTAAATTTGCGGGATAAAGATTTTGAAATGTTGAATATTCATAATTTTAGTTGAAAATACGTCTTTTATGGCAGAACATTAATCTTCTTGGTAGAAACTTTATCATTTTACTTGAAAATTTATCTCTTTGGTTGGCAGGATGCCCATTTTTCTTAAAATTTTTAAAAAGCAGCATAAATAATTTCTTTTAACAGATTAATGAGTCTAATCGAAATTTTTGATATATATTAAATATATTTAAAAATAATCCCCATGAAGTTGTTCGATTAGACTATAATTTAAATAGTGGACAGTGTTTAGTATATGTTTATTATTTTTCCTTCTAATATAAATTCCATATAGTATTTAATTAATGTAAAGATTTATCAACATTTTAATAAACTTCTTTCTCTTAATTTTTCTTCAATGAAGAAACCTAAGCTTTTCTTTGTGACCAAAATAAACCAAAAAATTGCCTTTTTTATTGAAATATGTAAAAGTCAAAACAATTTTTTATTTCAAATTGTTTTATCCCTCAGGGGTTTATTTAAAAATGTTCATAATTTGGTCTTCAAGTAAAAAATATTAGCATCCATGAAAATATTAAAACTATGAAGGAAAGAGCTTTCTTCAAGCATATCTGAAAGAAACTAGTATGAACCTTTTCTTAATGTATGATATCGTTTCGGAAATGTTTAGAGCTCATAATATTTGAAAATGTGACAGTATGTATTTTTAAATAGTTTATGTTTCGATTTTTCTTTCAGGAAAACAATTACTATAATTCCCATTTTTCTAGTTCTTTCTGCGCTGTGATCCCTGGATCTCTGATGGCAGTATATTACATGTATATATAATAGACTTTTTGCAACACCCACCTCTAAAGTTGACGTTAGCATGCATGTAGATGGTGCCTAAAGTACCTTATTTGAGCCGACTGTGCGTGAAACAATTTTCGCGCATGCGCAGTTTGAAGATGGCTTACTTTAGACACTGGCGAAAAAGCTGCGCATGCGCACATTCGACATGAGGTACTTTAGACACTGGCAAAGGTAACTTTAAACACTGGTATTCGTATCTTCTTGAAATAATTTTACATTCAACTTGAACAAATGTTTTAGCGATTGAAGTTTTGTTTTTAGGGTTTCGTAGCCCCCCCCCCCCCGGGGCAAAGAAGCATAAACGCCAACATTTTCTTTCAATAATTTTTTTCCAAAAAATTTTTTTCAACAAATTTTTGTTTCAAAATTTTTTTTTCACCAAATTTTTTTTTTCGAAAATTTTTTTTTAGAACATTTTTTTTTCTAAAATTTTTTTTTTTTAATTTTTTTCAAACATTAAAAAAGATTTTTTTTTATTCCTTTACTCCACTCCATGCAATATAAAATTAGTATTTTTCGTTACCACCTCCTAACAACTTTTTCGGACGGGCTTGTATCACAAATAACTATTTTTCCACAGATAATTTCAGATGTACCAAGGGTGCATTCGAGATGACCAACGAGAGGAAGGATCGCAGTAACATATCTAAGAGACACAGAGCGCGGTTGATTCGTAAAGAAGCAGACAAGATAGTAATAATCTTACAATTAATTTTATCCGCAATGAAGCAGGCATTCATGAACTTCGTTGTGATAATAATTGAATACTGCACAAACACAGATATCAAATTTTTATTCTTTTTTCTTTACAACTGCTAGGAACTTTATCAATAGAAAGGATGGAAAATTGTTGCGCATCAGGATAATTTTGTGGCTCACGAGCTTCTGGAACTGTATCAGCGATATAAATTATGACATAATGCGAGCTAATATGTAAGTTAATCATCTATAATTTTCGTGTAACCGCGGTCACTTCAAAAATAAATGTCTTCATCAATAAGTTTGTGTCTAAGAAATTTCCGGCCTTTTTATAACTTATTACACGTTACATTAAAGTTTTATGTAACATTTATGTAACCGGGCACTGTAAAAGTAACGTGACTCTGTGAATTCCTGTTACATTACAAGAATTCGATTATCTATATAATGGTATATGCATGGTACTCATGAATACCATTTTGAATGATGAAATTCTTGTAGGGTAGCAAGCATGAACAAAAATCACGTTACTGTTACGTTACTCGGTTACATAAATGTTACGTAACACTGTTCTATATTTCTTGCGTAACAGTTTGAGACCTGTTAATGAATTCTTCCAACATTGTTACAGATCGTGTGTAACAATGTTCTAGAATTGTTCTAAAGTTGTTATAGAATGTATGAAAGAGAGTTCTTCATTTGTTTTAGAATTGGCACAGAATATGTGCAACCGAGTTATAGATTTGTTCCAGAATTGTATCCGAACATGTGTCACAGCGTTCTAGATCTGTGACAGAATTGATACAAGATGTGTATAATCCAGCTCTAGAATTGTTCTAGATCTGTTGCAGAATTGTTACAAATGTGTAACTGAGTTCTGTATCTGTTACAGAATTGCTACACATCATCGCAACTGAGTTCGGGATCTGTTACAGAGTTGTTACAAAGCATTGTAACTGAGTTCTAGATTTGTTCTAGAATTGTTACAACCGTTCGTCACAGGGTTCTAGAACTGTTATAGAATTGTCACAGAGTATGGGGGGGTGACATAGTTACTCGCTGGTTACTAACTTGTTAGTAACCTGTTCTAGAACGTGTTCTTTTGTGTTCTAGAACAGTTAAAGATCTGTTATATGTATATCCATGTTTGCTGGGCGTTCTAACGGTTGCCACAGCTGCACATTACACAAAGAGTTTGCACCTCTAACGCAGTTAGTGTTGCATTCAAATGCATAGGAAAAACCTTGCTGTTCGGGTGTCCTCTTAGTACACGCAGATCCTTTGTGATGTTTGTCTTGGGCCGATAATGTTTCTGTGTTGGTTCTACATGTCTGAATTCTAGTAAAGCATGAACAAAATTTGTTTCAATGCGCTATAGTTTTTCTGCCATTTCGCTGTTTGCATCAACATTATTTATGACCGGATGTGGTTCTAGTGGATACGGTACTTGATGTTCATTATACCTAGCTTCTATGCCTTCAGCTTCAATCAGGTCTTCATTGACCAAATCTTTCAAGGGGAGTTCAACAATAGGAAGCTGCTGTTCCACTTACATTTTGATGGCAGCTATTTCAACAGCCGAAAGCAATATGTGTACAGATATGGAGCAATTTTGGTCTGCTAGGTTCTGCTCATTTATTTTTGTGGCATGAGATGCATGTCGATCATTTTTGGACAAAATCGATATTTGCTTAAAACATAGTTAGATGGAACTGAAATGTAATGGAGATCAAGAATTTGCAATTAAAAAAGTCGATCGAGACGAGACGATCATCTCGACTGAGTGGTCGTTCGTCTCGATGTGATAAGTATGTTGTTCAAGATTTTTATTTAATCTGACGAGATTTTTGAAAAATTTGAAAATGATCGACATGCATCACTAGTAAGAAGAGTCGGTGATGTTCTCTCCTCACATTTTGCCCACTCTTCTCTCTCAAAAGTAAAGGCGCATAATATCTCTGTTCATATAGTATGTCCATTTTAATCGCCTTCTTGGTTGCTGAACATCTGCTTCTGCCTCTGGTTGTATTAGGCCATCTACCTCTGGAGGATGTGGTGGTGCTGGATCATGAATAGGTTGAGGAAGAACAACAATTGCCGCTGCTTGATCTTGTGACGCGATTTCCTCTAACTGATGTTCATTGCCGTCGTTTTCCCACGCCAAATCAACCAGTTGTTTAATCTCCTTTGCTTGGTCTTCTGAGATGTGTAGATAAATCCTGATGTCCTTCACCTTAGTGATAGGATTTCTTAGTGTGACTTTCTTTATATAACGATACTTTAGACCAAATTTCATCCTAAAATTGTATCCTTTTTAGCGTGTGGTTTCAAACTTCGCACTTTGATGATAGAGACGCACCAATTCCTCATTCATTGTGGTATCCCACTTGATACTCTCCCATGGTATTTCTGTTGAGGTGGTTGGCTGCAATTAGCTAACGCTAGACATAGCATCTTCAGCAGGCACAGTTCATCTTCCACTGCTCACGCTTTGTCACAGATGTTCTTGCTGGCCAGCTGTTAGATTATTGAGATATACCTGACCGTCTCCAGGGGCGCTCCGACGATCCTCGGTAAGTGACAAACGTTCCAATATCTTTGATAGATTCTCCATGATAAATATGGGTTTTTTTGTTCATCTTAGTCCCTTTCCTCTTCGTTTTCTGCCTATCTGACATAGAAAGCCCTGCCAGTAGCAGTACTGACGCCAACAGGAATACTAGAAAAAGTTTAGGAAATCATTTAGGAAAAATGTAACCTTGAAGCTATTCACGAAAAATCATATATAATAATATGCTTTATAATCAAAAATCATTTACTCTCTTTGTCTGATAATATATCTCCTTCTTTGCCTCAACATGCTAGAAGGTTCTAAATTATAATCTTCACGTCTAGACACGTTCAAAATATAACGTTTTGTGACGTGAAAAAAATTCAATGCATCATTAAAATAAACTTGAAGTTGTTTACACAGAATTCGTTTCAGAAATTGAGCAGAATAATTTGGCGACGTCATCAAGAATATTCTAGAAACTTAGCATAGGCAAATTAGCATGGGTTGGTGAATATGTTTTATGGTCGGTAATGGAAATATATATCTGTCTATTTGTTTCAAAGTTCTAGAAGTTTCTAGACTGCAGAAGAATGTTTTCACGAGTTACTTACGCACTGAATAAATTATAATGAGAATTCGTCATTGAATGTATTGTCTATAAGGAATTAGTAAACAAAATTTATCAGATTTCCCTCGTACACATGCATCCTTCGCGCATTGAATAAAGGTAAGCATTTTTTATTAGATGTATTATCTATAAAGAAACAATAAATCAAGTTTATAGACAAAACGAAATGTCAGACTTACCACTTACCCCATATCAATACAACTGTACACCTTCATC
>CAKNXH010064208.1:0-13464 GCA_932178445.1 Andricus quercusramuli
GAATTGACGTTTCAGAAAGATTGAAAAGTTCCATGAATCTCTTAAAAGAGAGATAACCTTTGCCGGAATAGAAGGCACACCATCTTTAAAATTAATAAATGAAAATGAAAAAGAAACAGACAAGATTTCGCATAGACCCAATGCGAATAATCAAGACGTTCTCACAACCAAAAACATGCTTATTAAAGAGCAAGAAATGGAAAGAGAAAGAGGGAAGAACACCCTGGAGATGGAACATGGGAAATACAAAGAGATTGAGACAAGAGAAATAGGAGTGAAGCGTTTATGACGAGGGAGGTCTACCGAGGAGGGAAGTAGGATGAGGGCACTGAGAGAAGGGTGAACGCATTAATAAAGACAGTGAATAAGTGAAAGAACCATTTATTACCACTTACAGAGACGGGGTCACCGCTAGACCGTGGTGAAGACGGGTGGTGTAGATGGTTGGCCCAGATTGGGGCTGTGGATAGGGACCTGGGGGTCCTTTTCCTGAAGACAGCGTGGAGTAGATTGTCCCGGAGCCGAGATGTGATGATCGGCGGGCTGAGCTGGTAGAGAGCGGAGCACTAGTGTAGCACACGGGGCACGGGTTGAACAATCGGGTTTTCGGTTAGGCGAACGAGTCGAGACTGAGGAAACGCTGTGCTGTTCCTCAGGAATTTGGGTCCCCTCGGGGGATTCCGTTCCGTCTCGTGTGCGGCCCGGCAACCCTTTCGTGCAGGGCCGTACCGAGCCCCGCGTTATGGTAACAATTCTGTCACACGTTACCGAAGAAAGAGGAAAAGAAGAGCCTAATCAAAGTCTTAAAGGCCCGAGCACAGGAAGAAAACACCAGGAGAGGGGAGAGAGAAAAACAAGGATGCAAACACACGTGCGAAGACGGCTAGCTACAGAGCTCAAGAGGAAAACGGAAAGTACACGAAGGAAAGCAAATTACCTGCTCTGAAGAAAATGCTTACACCCACAAGAATAAAAGCCTTGACCAAAAGTGGCAATCTGTGGCCAAGAGACCTTGGAGGAGAGGCAAAGGGAAAAACGGGGGCTCATTGCAAAGACGAGCAACAGACAAGAATCATGGGATACGTCAGTACCCTTCAAGAAGCCTTCGAAGACGAACTGATTGAAAACCATGGAGATCTCGACACGAACAGACGTAAAGGACGTGGCACTGAAAAATAAAATTAAAAAGCAACAGCATTTTGACTGAAACTGACAAGAACATTAGAGATGTGAAACGGACAGAAACCATGCCAGACAAGGAAATCTTCTTTCGAATGGAAATTATTGAAGCTTGTGAATAAATTATCAAAGAGAGGACGCCAGTTTTAGACGAAGAATAAATACTTCAAGTGAAAGAGATCAACACGCTTCCATTTTCCTACAGAAACAATCGGCCCGTGGTTTATGTAGCTCAGCCCAAAGAGACTCCGGTATACCTGGAAGATGGTGCGGGTATCGGAAGACCATACGGCATCGATCTCTTATATTTATGGAGTGAAGACAATGAAAATTGGCCGATTCAACAAGCCGTTCTTGCACCACGTTTGAGTAGACAGGCAAAATTTCACGAAAACATCGTGTCACACCAGCAGACCAAGATTCTTGCGACGTGGAATGCAAAAGATAAAGAATGATAGCTTCTAAGAAGAATAATTGCCAAGACTATTTGATATAGAATTCACATACCTTAAAATATGTAGAATAATTAATTGAAATTGTAACATGTGTAAAATTGGAAGCCAGATTGGATACAGGTCAAGGAGTTGCACTCCTAAAGTCGAGCGTGACTTGATTCTTGCGATTGATTCGAAGATGTTGACTGATTCTGAATCGAATTTACTTGACCAAAAGATTGTTCTGAAGAATTTGAAGAAGATTGCTCGATATGCTTTAAATTGTGATGAGGTTTTCTACATTGAAAACAAGATATTCCGCTTCTACATTCTCTAGCATTCAAATAATATAATTTTTGCACAGGAGATACTCTTGGTTTTTTATTAATCTTAAATTCAAATAAATCTCTAAAATTGGGCCAATCTAAATAATCTCCGGAAAAATTAGTTGAAAGATGTAAGAGTTTTTTTTATTCTCCACTATATTTTATTCATCTATTTTGGACAGTTTTCTAATGTCTTCAGAGTTCGATCCATATCCCAATTTATCCGGCTCGAAGGACCCTGGCATGTCAGTGAAAATTATCCCATTTAAATTAAAATCACAATTTATTAATGGTCAGCTTCTTTTTTCCTCTTGTCACCATTTCCACCATAGCTAACATTTCATAAAACTGTTCCTAATTTTATATCATCCGTAGGTTTCAATTCACGCGCGTGCCTTTCCCTTCTCTCTCTGTTTCACACTGAAAATTCGCCCGCTTTCGGCTATCGATAAAGTTGAAAGAAGGCATACGTCACAAACGCACTTGTATCAATGAGTGATTTGACTAATTATTGTCTCATCTATTAATTTATTATTTACGCTTGTGTTTCTTTTCTGAAGCTTGTTGCGATAATAAGTGGAGATTTTGTTTTTAATATTTATAATTCAAGCTCAAGAATTATGTAACTCTAAACTTGACAGTATACCTAGAACATCCTTAATTTTCCCTAATAAAAAAACCCAAGCTTTCCTTTGAGATCAAATGATAACCAAAAATTGTTTTTTATTCTACTTAAAGTTTCAATATATTCAACAATGTTAATTAAACTTTCTTTCACCCCTGAGGGTTTCATTCACCAATTCTCAATATAAAATAGAGACGAATTATTAATTATACCTGTAAGTATCATTCAGCAGAAATTTAGTCGATTTCGAAGAATTTAAGGGAACTCAAGACAATTCGATGAAATTCATACAGAATCGAGATAAGTTAAGAGTAATTCAAATGAATAGAACCAAATTTTTGAAAGCTGAAAACATTTCATTGGATTTAGAGAAATGGGATTGAATAGAACTAGTGAATGAGAATCACATAAGACCCATACAAATTCAAGGAACCATCATACATTCAGTTTTTATTATAATTTCTAAGTGCAAGTCACTCGTAATATTTAGAGATGGCTTTGAATCAAGAACATTTTTTTTATTTTCACATTATTTTAACTACTTGAATGACGTGGATGATAGTGGTGTACATGCTGTACTCTAAAAAAATTTATGATGGGGCGAAGGCGGCCCACTGGAACTTCCCTTACTTCATTTGTGGTCAATTGTGTGATCGCTTCACTTTGCATGTTTAATTTTACCCGAAATTTATTTCCAGTGCGATAGATATACGCATATATTCCAGCAAGACAGTTACTACTCTCCAGTATTGCGAAGACGTCACCAGCAAATGTTGATAATACAATGTGTTCTTGTTTTGGCAACGTCGCATATTTAAAATTCTTTCCTCCTTCGCGTAATAAAATTTCTTTATCTGCAGGAAAAGTGTATTTTCGAAGTTCAAATATCCGGTTCGGATTTTTTATGGAAGTAAGCACAATGAACTGAAGTTGGTCAAGTCCATATACAGATCCGTTAGAAGAATGAAGCCTGACAGGCGGAGCCATGCACCTTGGAACAAGAGACCTGGGCCTTGGACGAAAAGAATTTGATTTTAAATCTTTCAAATTTGAGATATAAAATAACTTGAAGTGGTGAAAAGCCAATCGGTTTTTATACAACAATGATTGCGAGGTTCTCGAAACATATTGATACACCACTTTTTAGACATACTAGCATCATTAATCAAATTATTCCTAAAAATGTCTTGAAATCTTCCGGATTTGTTTTTTAGGATTTTGGAAATCTTTGGACATCTTTCATAATGTTCCAAAATCTTTTGTAATATTCTTATTGAAATAAGTCGAAGAAAAAAAAATCACTTTTAATGTTCCTTGGAATCTTCAGATAATTTTTCTACTACCTTGAAGCTTTTCAAAATTTCAAAAAGCTTCTAAATTGTATTTCAAAGTCTTCAAAAATCTACATTGTATTTAGATAAATGGGATTAAATACAATTAGTAAATAAGAATCACATAGAACCCATAAGAATTGAAACGTCGACTCAAAAGTCTTCAAGATGAATCGAAGAAAATGTAAAATACTTCAAAGATCCGTTAAGTGTAGTGGCTTTCAAGGACATAGCAAACAATTCTGAGTGAATTGATAGTTATTTAAAAAAATGTAATGAAATTCAGGAATCCTTGGAGCCTCAGTTTTTATTTATCAAAAGACTTGACTAAAGTTATATTTCTATTTGAGAAAGCTATTCTAGTGACATAAACAGTAACTTACCTGCCAATGTGGTTTACATGCTCGACTCTATAATCAGTTGAGATGCGATGAAGGGAACCTACTGGAATTTCCTCCATTTCTTCTGGGGTCAATGGGGTAGCCGTGCCGCTCTCTATGTTTATTTTCGCCCGTCCTGTACGTTTGATGCGGGGATTATGTTTATATATTCCAGCAAGTTTATTACTACTCGTCAATATTGCGAAGACGTCACCATCGGATGTTGATAGTACAATTTGTTCTTGTGGTGGCACGGGCACATAAACATTACAACCTTCAAATACTTTCAGTCGTTTATCCGCAGGAAGAGTGCACCTTCGAAGCTCGAAAAGCCGATTCGGATTTTTTTTGGAAATGAGCCGAATAAATTGAAGCTGGTCCAGCCCATAACCAAGCACGTCAGAAAAGGAACCCTGGTGGGTGGAGCTATATTGCTGGAAGAAGGAGACCTGGACCTCGCACGGAAAGGACTCGCAGGAGGAACAGACCTGGCAGGAGGATTCGGTCTGCCGGAAGAAGAAGATGGGCCGCCGTGAGAAACGCAAGGAAAGGGAGAGCCATTAGGCAAACAATCAAACTGTGAACTGAATTCTGGAAGAAGAAGCAGACGATTGCATTTTGTATTAGGAATAGATGTTTTTTCTTACTAATAACAATCCGCAAGAGTACCGAGCTGATATGTTTTGTTTGCAGCATAAAGTTGTTTTGTAGTAATGCTTTTTTCATTACGGAAAGCTTGAAAACGTTTTTAAGATTAAAAATATATTATAATAATATATTTACCAATGGAACTAAGTATCACCTTCAAGATAAACACCACAGTATAAACGATCCTCATATTTGGTAATTAGAGGAAAAAATGATTCATACGTTAATGAAGAATATGCTTATCGGTATGTCAAATTATTATTCTGGTGTTTCATCAGAGTTTATGTATTTTACCTTTATTTTTGTTTTATTGATTTATAGGCGACAAACTGTTTCTGCTGAATAGACACGTTTGTAATTTGTGTATCAATCTAAGAAAAAAATTGTCTTTCCTCTTGAGAGTTAACTTTGGGATCAATGAAGAGCTGTATTATTATCTCGTTTATTTTTTTATTCTTTTCTACAGGCTGAAAAAATTTAAATGAATACCTTGAAGCTATATTGATTTTCAAAAATAGTATTTTAATTTCATAAACTATAATTAATTACATTATTAACGTGCCGCAGTGGTTAAAGAATGTATGTTCAGCAACAAATTTAGTTGCTACTCGCAATTCTTGATTGATTTCTTCAAACTAGTTACTATAAAATTCCTTATTCTAAAAATTGTTGTTCAACTGGAAAAGTACCATAAGCTAGTTTGAATTATATTTCGGTACTTAAAAAATGAATTGCTAAGAAGAAACTTCTCACTCATCTCGAATGAATAGTTCTAAAATAGTTTTTTCATTCATCAATTCCCGAAATAAAATAGAAACCTTTTGTTTTTATTGCTTAGACAATTCCAAATTAATACCGTTTTGAAATAAGCAGGTTGGATTTCAAAAGCATTATCAATGAGACAATTTCTAGGAGCTTAAGATTCAATGGGTTTCAAATTATCAATCATACATGTAAGCTTCTCGAATGTAAATGCAATGTTTGATTGAACAGCTAAAAAAGTGTAATTTTCAAAATCAAAATTGTGTTTATATTTTACAGCATGTTGAGATAGAGTGGTTTTTATAATGGCTTTGTCACAGTCTCTCTTGTGTTCTTTGATTCTTGTTAGTATGTATCTCTTAGATTGTCCACCGTAGCATTTGCCAAAGTCTCTACAGATAAATTTGTATACAGAGTCAGTGCATTTCTCAATAGGTTTCTCTTTAAGTTTTATTTTTCAAAAAACTTGATATAAAATTTTAAAATTAATGGACAGTAGATAAACGTTTATTTTTCAGCCTGCTGGCCTTAAAAAATTGACTTGTTTACACATCCATTTTTTTACAGAATTTTCTTAAAACTAACCCTTAAAAACTAACATCCTTCCATTCCTTATCTCTAAGCCGCACGCTCGTATCGCCTTGCCTTCCTCGCTTCGCCTCGCTCGCATATCCCTACTTTTTCGCATTGCCTCGCTTGCCAACCTCTGTTATCGCTCTAATACCTACTACTTATCTACTATTTACAATATTTACATGTTACTTATATCTACTTTCTCTCCTATTTACAATCTTTCCTTCTCCACTCCTCTTCCTCCTTCCTTCTCTTCATCTCCATCTTACCCAACACTCCCTTCACCCATGCTACTGCCCTTTTTTCCCCCTTTTCATGCAACAATACCTCCATGCTTATCTCACTTCTTTCCACCTCCACGCACTCCTCCAACCAGTGCTCCACTCTTGCATCCCCCTTTCCACACAGTTCACACATCCTCTTCTCTCGCGAGAGCCAGAACCTATTGAAGCCCTCCATGCACCCACACCTCATCCTCGCTATAAGCTCCTGACTTCCTTTCTCTCCTTTCTCACATAAATATTGCGCTCTTGCACTTGGCATAATCCACCCATAGTTTCCGTTGAATCTTGACTCTCTTATTCTCTCTTCCCCTTCTGTCTTCTCTCTCTCCATGCCGTTTTGCTTAACCACGTCATAAACCTTCCTTCCTTCCTCGTGCATCCTTCTCACTTCATCCATCTGCAGTCCATTCATTCTAAAATACCTTTCCCTCTCAGCCTCCATCTTCCCACCCCCTCCCTTGTTCTCCTTTTCCCACCAACACGCCCTAACTAGCCTACTTCCCCCCTCTTCCAAAAATTTCTCCTCATATTTACACGCCCGGCTCCCTGCTAGAATTCCTACACTCGCTCTCCCCGTCTCCCTCCTGACAATATAATTAGGCGTGTTCCTTGCCAACCCCAGGGTCCACTTTACATACCTCTCCTGCGTTCTATTAACCTCTTCACTTTCCTTCCACCCCCACACTTCTACCCCATACAATAGCATACTCATCACTAGTGAATCAAACAATTTCATTCTCCTTCCAAAATCATCTGCGAATAACTTCTTTCCCAACCCCCACACCTGCCTCATCACTACATTTGCCCTCCTCACTCTCTCTTTTATGTGACCATCCACTCCACCATTCCTTCGAAACACGAAGCCCAAGTACACAAACTCTTTCACCTCCTGCACCTCCTTTCCCTTCCACTTCCACTCCCTTCCCTTATCCCTTCCCCCTCCTTTTCTGAACACCATAACCTTGGACTTTTCCACATTCAGCTCTAACCCCTTTTTATCCAGGTATCTTCTCAACCTCTTAATCATCTCCTTTAAGGCCTCCTCGCTGCTTGCCAGCAACACTATGTCATCTGCATACGCTAGTGACCAAATTCTAACCCCTCCTATCCTGACTCCTCCTACCACCCCGGCCTCCAGCTTACTTTCCATATCCGCAATTAAAATCGCAAAAAGCGTTGGGCTAAGTGGACACCCTTGCCTTAACCCCCTATCCATCCAGAATCCCTCCGAAATCCCCTCCCCTCCTCTTACCTTGTCTTTTGTCTCTTCATATATCTCCCTTACCCTTTCAATTAGGCCCCTCTCTACTCCCCTATCCTCCATCGCCTCCCACAACCTCCCCCTATCCACCGATGGAAACGCGCCTTTGAGATCCACAAAAAACGCGTACACTCTCGCCCCTTTCTTCGCTAATTCTCTATCTACCACGTGCTGCAGCACGTAAATATTGTCGATAGTACTCCTACCCGCCCTAAATCCCGCCTGCGTCTCCGGCAATATTCCTTTCCCCTCAACATCCTTCCGCAGTCTCTCTGCCACCACCATCGCATATACTTTATACGCCGTATTCATTAGCGTAATCCCTCTATAATTTTCCTGCATATCTCTATCCCCTTTCTTATACAGTGGCACTATTAAGCCTTCTCTCCACCCTCCTGGGAATCCCTCACCCCTCCAAACTTTCTTCACTACCTCCTTCAGCCTCTCCCTAACCTCTTGTGTACTAAACAGCCATGCTTCGTTCTCTACCCCATCCAGCCCTGCTGCTTTTGACCTTTTCAACTTCCTTATCTGCTTCTCTATCTCCTCGTCATTCAACTCCTCAATCTCTGCCACCCCCGTTCTTCTACTTCCCCCATCCGTCTTCCTTGAATCTGAGCCCTGGAACGATTCTTTAAAAAATTCCCTCCACTCCTCACTCCCTATCTTCTCGCTGACCCCCACCCTGCGCTTCCTAAACCTATTTATTATCTTCCTGACGTCCCCCTCCGTCTTAACATTTGCTAACTCCTCTTCCAGCTCTTTCTCCTTTTCCTGTTCTTTCTTCTTACACATCAATCTAAACCCCTTCCTCGTTTCTACGTACTCCTCCCTTCTCGCATTACCCTCTTTCCACTTCTTGTACTTCCTCTTCACCTTCCTTTTCATCTTTTTACATTCCCTATCCCACCATGGCTTCACCATTCCTTTCTTCTTCTTTCTGAATACCTTCTTTTGCACACACCCTTTCACGTTCTCTTTCAGATCCTCCCATATCTCTTCCACAGACTCCCCTCTAAAGCGTACCTTTCCTAGCCGCTCCTGATACTTCTCTATCGCCTCCCTCGTCCAGGTCACCCTCTCCCCTATCGAGACTTCTTCCCCGCCTTGTCTTCCTCCACCCTCACCTCTTATCCACAGACCTAATGGCTGATGGTCTGATTCCACCCTCCCCTCTACTGCGAATTTTTCCGTCTCCTCCCATCCTTGCATATTCATTACCACGTAGTCTATCACCGATACCCCCACCTTACTTACATACGTGTATTCTCCCTCTTCGTCCCCATTAGCCATACCATTCGCCACTGCTCACCCTCTATGCTCCATCCAGTCCCTTAGAATCTCTCCCTCCTTATTTATTATCCTATCCTTCGAATTCCTTTTGAAGCTCTCCCCTTCCCTGTAAAGGCCCCCTTCCCTTCCCATCCTCGCATTAAAATCCCCACCCAGTATCACCATACCCTCCTCTCTTTCGCCTAGCAATTCTTCCACCCTTTCTTTAATTCTTTCCATCCCATCCTTATTGTACACTGTCACAAACTTACACGGTATCCCTCCTATTTTTACTTCCCTCATTTGCACTCCCTCCCTCTCTTTCTCTCCATGAACTTCTTCCTCTAATGCATCTCTAACCCCCGTTATAATTCCCCCACTAGCCCTTCCTTTTTTCTTCACTCTGACCGCCTCCTGGAGTCTCCACTTGTACCCCCTTGGCAGTTTTGGCTCTATTCTGTCCCATTCCTTTCTTTCTACCCACGTCTGAACCAGTCCCACAACATCAAATTCTTGTACATACCTCCAGAACTCCTCATCCTTCTTCCTTATCCCAGCTACGTTCCAATACAACACCTTCAATCCTCCTCTATCCTGCATTACCCCCACCCCCCTACTGCCTACGAAACAAATTCCCCTGCACCTCCTTCAACACCTCTTTCTCCTCATCCCACACCCACATTTTCTCGTCTATTTTTATTTTTCTATATCCTACCTTCGCCGATCTCCCTTCACTCTTCTCCCTTCTAGCCCTGTCGTTCAGCATTCTCTGCAAATCCCTTTCCTTTCTCGTTAAATCGTGATCGATGAAAACTCTCCTATCCTGTATCCTATTTTTATTTCTCATTACCCCCAACTTTTCTTCGCAGCTCTCCATCTCCACAACCGCCACTTCCTTGTCCTTTCTCCCCTCCAACTTAACTTTCCCTACCCTGCCTTTGACCCACCCTATGCTCTGTAGCAGCGCTTCCACACCCTCTATTTCTTCCCCGTTCTTTAGCTTCAACCCTTTTACTACAATATTATTCCTCCTGTCTGCCTTCTCTTTTCTCTCCATTCTCAACTCCATTGCCCTTAACCTTTCCCTATCCGCCCTCTCCTCCTTCTCACTCCTACGCTCTCCCACTTTCTCTTCTATCAGATTTTCTACCCTCTCCCAAATACCTTTAATCTCGCTCCCCCCACCTCCGCCTTCCATTTCCGTCCTGCCCTCCATCTTCTCAAGCCTTTTTTCCGTCCTTTCCTTCCACACCCTATTTTCCTCTTCCATCTGCTTTATTTTAATTTCTTTTTCTTTCCTTTCCCTCTCTAACGACCCTACTCTCTCCCAATTAATGGACAGTATAGAATAACTATAATTTGATAGAGATTGAATCATTGTTTTGGTTATTGCTTTTAATTTTATCATTATTGTAAGTATGTATTGTGTGTGGACGACATTCTATCTGCTTGATATAATATTCAGTTGGGAAAACATTAAATTCGAAAGTTTTGGTTACTATTCTTAAACTGCTCTCATGGAAAAAAGTGGGCGGGGTGATCATCGTGAAAGCATTACATTTACTGTTATAGGTATGGTTTAGTTTTGTATTCACCAATGAAACTAAGTATCGCCATCAAGATGAAGACCTCAGTATAAACGATCCTCATTTTTTGCAATTAGAAGCAAAACTGATTTACACGTTAATAAAGAATTTAGATGACTGTGTATTGAATTAATATTCATGTGTTACAGGCATCAAGCTGCTTCTTCTGAGATAACCATGTTTATATTTCATAAATTGATTCAAGAAAGAGTTTCCTTGATAGAAGCTATTTTTGTGAATAACGAGATTTATGCAAATAGTGATACGATAAAAATCTAAGTGACGAACAGAAAGACCGAATATTCTGTACCTATCGCTAGCTATATTCGTTCAGACAATTATTAGCTGGTCAGAAAATAATCAAAAATTTCTAGTTTCAGAACATTAAGTTTTAAGAAGTAGATCGGTAATCATTTATTCATGAATAATGATAACAATGGATCTTCATCATTTTCTACAAAATATTTTCATTGGCTTACCGGATGAGATAGACAAGTTTATATTTATTTTCTTAAGAGACAGAACGGCCTGGATGATAGTGGTTTACATGCTGTATTTTGAAATGCTTTGAGATAGGCCGAAGGCGGCCTACTGGCACATCCCTCATTTCATCTGGGGTCAATGTAGTGATCGTTCCACTTTGCATGTTAAATTTCACCCGAAGTTTATTGGTATTGCGATGAAAAAACGAATATATTCCAGCAAGACGTATAATACAATTCCTCTATCTGCAGGAAAAGCGTATTTCTTCATTTCGAATACACGGTTTGGATTTTTAATGGAAGTAAGCCGAATAAACTGAAGTTCGTCAAGTCCATATCCATTTCTGTCAGGAGAAGGAAGCCTGGTAGGTGCAGCCATGCACCTAGGAGCAGGAGACCTGGGCCTTGCATGAAGAGAAGCCTCGTCCTGAGGAGATCTGGAAGGAGAATGTTCTTTGTCAGAAGAAGAAGAAAAATAAGTTGAAGAAGAAGGTGACCTACCACGAGGCAATGCTAGCAATAGGAGTGGCATTGAATGAGCAAAATATTTCTGAATTCGCATAAGGTTTTTTATGATTTTTTTATTAGAATGTTTCGGTTCAAGATTTGATTTTCAAACTTCTAAATTCACGATATGAAATAACTTAAGGTTGTGGAAAGCCAATCATGTTTTCCGCCACAAGTGACACAACTTTTTAGACATACTAGCGTCATTAATCGCACGCTTGCAACAAATCTAAGAACAGTTTGAGAATCGTGTAGAAATTTTTCTTAATATCACTTTTTAAAAGTGAATGACAATTTTCAAATTATTTTAGCAATTTTCAATAAACTTCTAGATATATTTCGAAATAATTATGTTTCCTAAAAGTTTTTCAACATTCTGTAAATTTATTTTTAATGAAAAATTCAAAAAATTTTCCAGATTCATTTTTACCAGTTTTGGAAATCTTTCCAAGGCTTCCGAAATTTGTTTAAATAAAGTTCTGAATTATAAAATGATTTAAAATTCTTCCAAAAATATGAGAAGAATGTTTTATTCTCTGGAAACTCTCAACATTCTCTCAACATTCTCAAAAAGCTTTTTAATTTTTGTTCCAAATCTTCAAAAATTAACATTTTTTAAAAATTTGTTGAAATAATTCTAGGTGAAAAATTATGTTTGTATATTTTAACAACTTTAAAATCTTTACCACTCTTTTTTGTGATTTTCGGGAATCATTCAAACTTATTAAAAATCTTCTTGAACATTGTCTTAAAATTTTTATCAAAAAAAAGAATTCATTTATATTTTCAAAAATGTTAAGAAAACATTGCCAATTCTATATTAAAATCTTGGAAAATCTACATTTTGCTCGAAATTTCTTGAAATTTTCTCAAATTTCCAACCATTTTGGAATTAACAGTGGAATTTTTCAATTGAATTAAATCGTTATGAAGTTAAAATAACTTCAAAAAATTGAAGATAATTCCAAAGAATTCCAAAGTCTGATTTTTAATTTTAATTTTAGTTGAAGTTTTTTTAGATAAACGTTTAGTTTTCAGCCTGCTGGCCTTAAAAAATTGACTTGCTTACACTTCCATTTTTACAGAATTTTCTTAAAACTAACCCTTAAAGACTAACATCCATCCATTCCTTATCTCTAAGTCGCACGCTTTTATCGCCTTGCCTTCCTCGCTTCGCCTCGCCTCGCACGCATGTCCCTACTTTTCCGCATTGCCTCGCTTTCCAACCTCTGTTTTCGCTCTAATGCCTACTACTTATCTACTATTTACAATATTTACATGTTACTTATATCTACTTTCTCTCCTATTTACAATCTATCCGTCTAAATTCCTCTTCCTCCTTCCTTCTCTTCATCTCCATCTTACCCAACACTCCCGTCACCCATGCTACTGCCTTTTTTCCCCCTTTTCATGCAACAATACCTCCATGCTTATCTCACTTCTTTCTACCTCCACGCACTCCTCCAACCAGTGCTCCACTCTTGCATCGCCCTTTCCACACAGTTCACACATCCTCTTCTCCCGAGAGAGCCAGACCCTATTGAAACCCTCCATGCACCCACACCTCATCCTCGCTATAAGCTCCTGACTTCCTTTCTCTCCTTTCTCACATAAATATTGCGCTCTTGTCCTTGGCATAATCCACACATAGTTCCCGTTAAACCTTGACTCTCTTATTCTCTCTTCCCCCTCTGTCTTCTCTCTCTCATTCCATTTTGCTTAACCAAGTCACAAACCTTCCTTCCTTCCTCGTGCATTTCCTCGAGAATTAAAGATAAAAAATAAGCATCCAAATTGAATTCCAATTTTCCAGT
>CAKNXH010064209.1:6111-35663 GCA_932178445.1 Andricus quercusramuli
GAGAGAGAGGGTGACGGAGAGAAAGGCGGAGAGAGAGAGAGAGAGAGGAGCTGCATGAAATAGAATTGCTAAGTTTATGTATGAATTTTCCTTCTTTTTACCAAATATTGCATACCAAAGTTTTAGTTTTAAGGTTATTTCTCAATTAAATATCTGGCACTGAGGAGGACCCCCATCCGTGGTCGAAACGTTTGCCAATTTAACTCTCAGGAAATGCGCAGTTTTTAATTAAATATATTAATGAGACCCTAATGTCAATACAAAGATTCTTCTTCACAATTTTAAATAATTGGGTGAATTAAAACCGACATTTTTCGAAAAAACAGTAAAAATGTCACAGAACGATGTTATTTATTATTTTTTATTCTATAATTTAATCTTTTTTTAATTGTTCAGAATCGGGAATTTCATCATTTGAAAATATTCATGAGTCGGCAATTTCGTTTCCGGAATTTTCTATCATCGAGAACTTTCCAATCCGGCAATATTATAAACTTTGAGTATTTTAATTTTCTCGAATCCTGCAATTCTAGAATTTTATAATTTCAAATGGAAATTGGGGAAGGTGATGAGAAAGCGTTCGCCCTCGAAAAGGTTCGCTTCACATGGGAAAACTAACTACAACAACAACAACAAAATCTCATGCATGCGCTAAAAATGAGGCTATTTCTGCATGACAATGATTCGCGGTAGGTTTCTTAAAAGAAAAATAAGAAAAAACGCCACAAAATAATAGAAAAAAAAGCAATAAAGAAAATGTACTCCCCATAATTTATTTTTAAAGTAAATGGTCCTGGGAAGCTCCGATGAGGAAAATGAAGGCATGAATAGATTTGACTGTACATGTCGTTTCATTCTTGTCACTCTGGACTTGGCCATTTCAAGTCACTCATCTGCCCGCTTTTTTCACTCGTAAAAAAACGGATGCAGGGGTCATGATCAATTGTCGTTATGCTACTTGCGGATCTTTCGATCACGGGAGCGCTTCCCCATTCCACCCGTTGGTCCCATCAGGGTGACGGACAACTTTGCACGTAGCAACTTTGCACGTGCCCAACTGTGCACGTCTAAATTTCGACGTGCACTGTTCTCACTTGCCCAACTGTGCACGTTCATGCCCTTACGTAAGGGTTGTACTTCAGTAATTCAGAGAGTTCAAGGAATTCAAAGAATTCAAAGAATTCAGAAAATTCGAAGAATTCACAGAATTCAAGGAATTCAGAGAATTCAAGGGATTCAGAGAATTCAAGTGATTCGGAGAATTCAAGGTATTCAGCAAATTGAAGGCATTCAGCGAATCCAAGAAAGTCAACAAACTCAAGGAATTCGGAGAATTCAAAGAATTCTAGAAATTCTGAGAATTCAAGGAATTCAAAGAATTCTAGAAATTCTGAGAATTCAAGGAATTCAAAGAATTCAGAGGATTCAAGGAATTCGAAGAATTTGAGGAATTCGAAGAATTCAAGGAATTAGAGGAATTCAAAGAATTTAGGGAATTCGAGGAATTCAAACAATTTAGGGAATTCGAGGAATTCTAAGAATTCGAGAAATTCTAAGAATTCGAGAAATTCAAAGAATTCATGCAATTCAAAGAATTCAGGGACTTCGGAGAATTTCAGTAATTCAGAGAGTTCAAGGAATTCAGAGAATTTCTTGAATTCAGAGAATTCAAGGGATTAGGAGAATTCAAGGAATTCAAAAAAGTCCAGGAATTCTGAGAATTAGAGTAATTCATAGAGTTAAAGGAAATCCGAAAATTCCTAGAATTTGAAGAAATCAAAGAATTCAGAGAATTCAAGGAAAACTGCTTTGAAGGAATTATGAAACTATTATATAAACAGTTGAAGGAAAGTAAAAGTACAGAGTTTGCTAGCATGAGAAACAGCAAAGGCAAAATGCTATATGATATAGACGGAATAGTAGACGCTTTGAAAGAGTCTTTCAAAGAACTATTGGGAGGTGAAGATATCGGACAACAAAATTGCGACATAGAAGATAATGCATTAGAAAACTCAATTGAAAAATTCTGTGTCACTAAGGTCAGAGATATAATTAAGAACTTGAAAAACGGTAAGGCTGCGGGTATAGACAATATTAGCGCTGAAATGCGTAAATACGGTGGTGAGTACATACCTCACAGGTTGTGCGAATTAATAAATTTATGTATCGAAACGGAAGAAGTCCCAGACGATTGGAGAAAAGTGATTATCGTACCAATATACAAAAGAAAAGGAGATAAAAGCAACTGCAGTAATTACAGAGGTATCAGCCTACTAAGTACCGTAAGTAAAATATACTCAAAAATGTTTATCCGTAGGGTAATGGAAATTACAGAAGAGAAAATATGGGAAGCCCAAAGTGGATTTATGCCAGGAAGATCATGTACAGATCAAATATTTAGCCTAAGACAGGTCGCAGAAAAAAGTTTGAGAGTAGGAAAAAGAGTCTTCTGTGCATTTATCGATCTAGAAAAAGCATTCGACACGGTAAATAGAAGTAAACTTTGGGAAGTCCTTAAAGAGTATGGAGTGAATGGAGGGCTCCTACAAGCAATAAAAACAATATATACAGGTAGTAAAGCGAGTGTAAGGGTGAATGGGAAACAGAGTGAATGGTTCGATATTATGCAAGGCGCGAAACAAGGATGCGTTATGTCCTCGTGGCTATTTATCATATTCATGAATAAGTGTCTAAGAACTGCCCTCTTCGACGAAAAAGGTGTAGATCTCGAAACCGTCAAGGTACGTGGGTTGGCTTTCGCAGATGACAAGATTGTTATGGCAGAATCAGTCGAAGACTTGCAAAGAATGTTGAATAAACTTAATACAAGCATGAAGAACATGGACCTCAAAATTAACGTGAATAAAACGAAAGTCATGGTCTTTGAGGGAAAAAGTGAGAAAACAATATGCAACATAGTCCTAAATGATGAGAAATTAGAACAAGTTGACAAGTACGTATATCTAGGTAGTCTATTCACTAACGACGGAAAAATAGTTGGGGAATTAGATAGGCGCATAAATAAGGGTAAGCAGGTTATCGGTAGAGCAGGGTCCATCCTCACAAATAAAAACATATCAAAAAAAGCTAAAATGGCCATACATAACTCTATTTTCGTACCGACTGTACTATACGGAAGCGAGACATGGACCTGTCAAGAAAAGGACAGGAGTAAAATCAACGCGATCGGCATGAAACCTCTGCGCATAATATGCGGGAAAACACTGATGGACAAAGTACGAAACGAGACAATCCTCAAAGAATGTGGTACAGGGGAGACACTAGTTGACATATGGGAAAGAAATCAGCTAAGGTGGTTCGGTCATCTTGAAAGAATGAAAGATGAACGACTGACCAAGCAAGTGTATAAAGGTAAAGTAAAGGTAAATGGCAGAATGCCCAGAGGTAGACCGCCGAAAGAATGGTTGGAATCTGTGAATGAGACACTAATACGAAGAGACATAAGAATCCATAGAAATACAAGAGCCTGCATGAAAAAATGCATGGACGTGAATGAAGCTAGAGTAGTATGCCAGGACAGAAATATGTGGCGACAAATAGTTTATAAACAGAGTGACAATAGAGTGAATGATGCCTGAAACAAAGACCTTGGATACTAATGGGCCCAGGTGGGGAACCATACATAATAATGTTGTGAGGCTCCTCACTTGGGGTGATCGCTAGAGAGATTGATCAGCAACCTGGGTCGGAGCAGTGTTGCGGAGTGAACGTGCCATTTATGTAAATAACACGAGAACTCCAGATCAATCTAAAACATCTATACATAACACCTACATACCCATCCACCCTATACCCATATACCGATCAACCTCATACCTATATACCTATTTCACTACTTTCCAACCGAGCACGTCACGCCTACCCCGGAAGAGAAAAGGCTTAATGGTATAATAATAATAATAATAACAAGGGATTTAGAGAAAGAAAGGCATTCAGGGAATTCAGAGAATTCAACGGTTTTAACGAATTCAGCGAATTCACTACGAATTCACGGAAATCTATGAATTCACGGAAATCTATGAATTCCTTGAATTCTATGAATTCGTCGAAAGTGAGGCTCGCGGGATTTTCAAACTTTTGCGCATGTCCGAATTCTTTCTCCCGTTTTTTCATTAGAATTGAAAACTTTCTGGCTACAGTCTGGGAAAGTTTATCATTGAGCAATCGAATTTTGGGCTGCAAAATATTATTATTCAACTAGGAAATATCGATTTTAACAAATTTACAACAAATATTATTTTTAAAAATATTTTTTCCCTATTTACTTTTTGTCAAATCATAAAAAATACATAAAATAAATAAACGATTTTGTCAAATCCAAGACAGATAATTAACTTGAAAAAACTGAATACCTACCAAGTAGGCACGGTAGTTAGTGGTCATTAGGACGTTCAAAGGACATCAGATGTCTTTATATCCACTGGAAGACTCAAAGATGCTTAATGAGATGAAACTATTGAAAAGTAAATTCAAAATAGTACATTGTGCATCGAGGGCGTAAAGAAGGCTATCTTGACGATTCAAAATAGCCGTACACCCTTGACACACACTGTACTGTATTTTTATGTGTAGCGGGCCTAAAGTTGTATATAGCGGACGTAAAGTTTCATGTAGCGGGCGTAAAGTTTCACGTCAGCCCGGCGGCGAAGTGCGCATGTCCGATCGTCACTGGGCTGGAAGCGGCTACATTACGCAACTTGGATACTTCAGTCAGTTTCGTCTATGTCTCAAGGCATGGCGTTTTATAAAAAACGTAAACGACAAATGTACATTTTTTGAATATTGTTCAGTGATCTAATTACTTTTTTTAAAAGTGTTGATTGATCTCATTCACTAACTTCAACCTCCTTCTTATGAATTTGTAAGGTGAGTTTCTCCTCCATTTGATGAGACCGATACATTTAGATAACTTCTGTAGAATTTTCATTTTATTTTTTCAAATTTGTAATATTCTTATTATTTAACCATGTCCGAATAACTTTATGTTTTTGGTTAAATAAAAAAAAAATTTCTTTTACTATTTACCTCTCCGTGTTGCTTTTGGGCGCAGTTTTTATTTTGCCCCTACATTTTTCTCTTCGGAGTCGAGGACACCACAGTGATAGTGCGGCTCCTCGGTTTCTTGGCCAAATGCCTTGTGTCACTTGCCTCAAAAGGACCTCCACAGATTCGTCGGTTTGTGTCCCGCTTTGACTTGTGTCTTTGCTCACATTGGCTTTTCTCCTATATTTCTTAGCGACTTCCTTTCTCGTGTATTTTAACGCGTCCTGGTAAGAACAACCTGTCCCGTATCCTGTGTTCCAGGTTGCCAAAACATTTTACGCCTCACTCAGTCCATGCCTCACTGCCATGAACATATTCAGCTTTGTGTCGCAGAAGACTTGCATCTTTGCCAGAACATCCTTCAGCTCGTTTACATGTTTTTGACACTTCTCCATGTGTATTGTCGCCAACATTTTATGTTGCTTGGCATACGACCCCTGTTTGTAGTCATACTCCTCCACTGCATATAATTCTCCTCCCAACTCCTCACACACACTCCGGTTTAATTTTGGTTGATTCTTCTGCATGCTCTTCCTATGAGTAGCTAGGGAAATAAAGGTCCAACCCCACAGAGCCCCGCAGGCGTTGGTGAAGTCTTCATACTCTAGGAGGCGACCTGGTATCCTAGAGACACCGTTTACGACCCCACACCCTGGTACCATGCAGTCTTCGGCACGGTTGTTAACGCCTTGACATGGGGGGTTTTCCTTTGGGACCATCCCTGGACCATTGTACGCGACTGCTTATTGAGTAGTGTAACCGTATTCAGCAGAAACCCTCGGTACAGAGCCCATATCAACTGACATGGGCAACATAAACGTAGCAGTATCAAAACTCTCTGAAGGCCTAAAGTTGCTTAAAAATAGACTAAAAACTTCTGAAGATAACGTCACCGAGAATAGTCAAAGGACGGACGACCTGCAGGTGAAAGTCCTTGAAATCCAGGGACGAAATCAGAATTTGATGTGCTCCAAGCACACATAGCCTTCCTGCGTTATTGGTGAGCTTGAAGATCGTACGAAACGGAACAATAATCTGTTTGTTCTTGTTCTCCCTGAATTCGCTCCGGCCGTTTCAGCTCCTAACGCTCAAAATGAGAGTCTCCAAAACCAGGATAAGATCAATCTTTATGAAATTTTTCATTGCATCCTCCGAGATAAAATCAACATTGGAGATTTTGAAATATGGCTTATTAGGAAACTTTCGCAGACACCACCTGGAGTGAGACCAGTCAAAGTAATTTCCAAAACACCCCAAGCGTCAGCACTCGTCCGGAAAATATTTGTGGATATAAAACAAGCCCCACAACCGCCAGAGGAAATTAAAAACTTGTCCATCTCTATCGACCGCACACAGATGTAACAAGAGGAATACAGACAAGCCAAAAAGGAACTCACAACTAGGAGAAGCTCAGGAGAGAGACACCTAAGAATAATTCAAAACCGAAGGGGTATCCTGACAGGGGTAAAGATCAGAAAAGCGCAAGATCGAGCCAGCTTTCAATAATAATACTAAACTTAATATTGTCTCAAATATCCCAGATATAGGTTTATATAATTTTATAGCTATACAGTGGTATTTTAATGCTCCCCAGAAGTCAATAATATATCATTCTCTAATTTCCTGGATAAACTTCAGTGCCCAAACGTGATGATTAATGGCGACTTCAATACCCCTTGTTTCATTGATGATGAATTGGTAATAACGATCAATGGAAAATTGGGACAATTTGATAAAATTTTGAAATCCTTTGACCTTGAAATGAAAAACATTATCAATGTTACTATAATTTCAAAATTTAGTAAGAACTTCCAAACTTACCAAAAATTTTTTTTTTTCAATAATAGACAAACCAAAGCCTTCAGTTTGCTCAATTAGAAAAAAAATTTACAAAAAATACAAAATTACAAAATAATACAACAAAGTTTTAAATACAAGGACAAATCAGGCAAATCAAATTTTGTATTCGAAAT
This sequence comes from Andricus quercusramuli, assembly GCA_932178445.1. Lineage (NCBI taxonomy): Eukaryota > Metazoa > Arthropoda > Insecta > Hymenoptera > Cynipidae > Andricus > Andricus quercusramuli. The sequence goes on from CAKNXH010064209.1 coordinate 13,149, forward strand.
GATAATTTTTCGAGCTTGAGAAGGGAAGAAAAAAGTTCGGTTGCACCCTATCCCTTTTCCAGCTTTATGATTTCTTTACAAAAATGGTCAGAATTACTCTATTTGAAAATTTATGATCAAAAAGTCTTTTCTATTCATGCGTCAACTTTCAGAAATGTCGATGAAAAAAAGTTTTTCTGTTTGAAACAGATGATTCAAAAATTACAAATGAGCATAACTTACCTGATCTTCAATGAAGTGTATATTAATATTATAGATCTATCGATTTGCCTTCAATAAAGGAATCGTTTCTATTCTCATATGAGCTTTAAAATATAAAAACTTCAAATTATGATAATCTGTTAATATTATAGTTCAATCGATTCATCTCGAACCAAGGAATCTTTTATATTCTTGAATCAACTTCAAATTATGCTAATGAAAAAAGTTTTACTATAGAAAACTGATTTTCAAAATACTATTGAGTGCTAAAAAAATGCAAATAAATATTTTTAGAAATCCTTTGGTCCGTTTCAAGATATGGGTGGTGAAAATGAGCCCTCCAAATTTCATCAATTTATCTCCAACCGTTTTCAAGTTATCTTGTTCACAAAAAAGTGTGACATCCACACACACATCCACACGCACACACAGAGCCACACACACACACATCTGGACAACTGCTTAGAACATTGTAATAGACATTTTCAAATTGGCATAGTATGTTATATTATTTATTATTTTATAATTTAATATATTTGAATAATTTTGAAATATTTGAGGAGATTAATTTTTTTAAGATTTCTGGGAAAATTTTAAATGGTTTAGGTTTTATTTGAAAACAATAATTCAAAGTTTTGAACATTTCAAACTGTCTGGCAAAAGAATATGAAAGACTTGAATACAATTTTTATTTTTCAGGATTTAAACAATTTGTAGGTTACCTGACGTTGGCAAGGTGTCAAGTGAATAAGAAAAATGTTCCAAGATTTATAGGAAAATTTCAAATGATTTTTTAAAATGAATTCTAAGAGAAAACTGAAAAAGATTATAAAATATTTTCAGTTATTTTCTTAAGTTTTAAAAAAAGAATGCAAAAGATTTTAAAGCAAAACTTTTCAATTTTTCCATACTTTTTTAATTAATTTTTCCATAAGTTTTCCTTTTAGAAAAAATATGACAATGAGTGAGTTTAAGAGATTAGGTTTCTAAAAAGAATCAAAATGAATTTTTATTTCGAAAAATTAATTTGATGAGAATGTTCAAAAAGATTTCAAATCATTCCAAAGGATATCTGAAGTTGTCAAAGAAGAATCTGAAAGATTGATGTTTGAATTATGATGTTTCAATTTGAAAAATAATGTTTTAAAAAATTGAAAAACATTTCGAAACATTTCAAACGATATCTTAGAGCAAAATGTTTCAAAATCGTAAGATTAAACAATAAAAATAATCAAATAAATTCAAGAAATATCTTTGAGATTTGAAGAGATTCATAAAAAATGTTAAACTTTGAAATATTTTACAAAATGTAGATTTTCAAAGATTTCAAACAAAAAATTTAGAAGCTTTAAAATCATTTTGAAAGGTTTCCAGAAAGGGAAAAATTTTCCTTTCAATTTCTGGGAGAACTTGAAAGATTTTAAAGCAATTTTTCTATATTTTTAATCATTTTTCGAAATTTTAAGAAAAATTCAAGTCACGTAAAAATATTTTAAGGACCTTAAGGATATTGTAATAGATCAAAAATATTTCAAAACTTGATAGCATTTCCGAAAATTTATCAAATAGTTATTTATTTCTCCCAAACTTCGAAAGGTCCTAAATATATTTTAAAGAGGCTCGAATCTTTCTTAATATTTTGTAAGATCCTGTAAAATAAAAGAATATGTTTAAGATTAATTTAAAACTCGAAAAGATTTCGAGAAATGAAAAACTAAATTCAGATTTTTTTAACTTTTGAAATAATACTTTGAAGCATCTTTATTGCTTTTTACATGTTTTGAGAAAATGAAGAAAATCTTGACTTTGCTGGAGAAACTTGAAATGATTTTTTATTTTAAAAAATTAATTTTATGAGCATTTGAGAGGTTTTAATTAATAAAAATTTTGGTATTAAAATTTCCAGAAAAACTCACAATAATTTTTCTTCGAAAAAACAATTTTGAAAGAATATTTATTGAGATTCATAGAATTTTCAAAAAAGAATCTGGATTATTTTAAGATACTTTTTTACCCTTGCAAGATTTTCCAAAATTTTTTGGGACAGTTCGAGTTCCAAGATGATAAAATTATAATTAGATTTCTGCAAAATTCTAAAATTATTTTTTTAAAGAAATTTTCAAGCAAATATTAAAAAATATTCCAAAACAAATTCCAATGTATAAATTAATGTTTCTAGCGTTAACTTGCTTAAAATTACGTAATTTGGAAAATTTATACATTTCTTATTCATTCTTCAATTTGTAACATTGCAAATGATAGCGTGGATTTTTTCATATATGATATATACAGGGTGTTTTTTTTAACTTGACACAACGAAATATCTCAAAAAATACGCATCCTACGGAAAAAATGTCTGGAATAAAAACTTTTTATTTTCGAGGGGGAAAAAATATTTGCTAAAATTTACCCTACCCCCACCCCCACAGGAGACAGGGGTGGGGGTAACTTTGTAATTTCAAATGGCTACCCCAATTTTTTATCACAGATTCAGATTCTCCTTTACGAAATACGTAAGTTTCATTCGAAAAATTTGTTTCGATTCGCGATAGATGGCACTGCAATTGCGAAAAATGAGATTGTTGACACTACTTTTAGCTCTACCCAGGACTAACGACGCGTACGTAGTAGTTGTCTATTGCCTTCGGGGTGCTTAATTTCGGTGAGTCCCCTTGCCTCTCACCACAGGGATGCTTGATTTCGATTAGTTATTTTACAATAAGTGCTCAAAATGGTGTCCTCGCACTTCGATGGACTTTTACTGTCCCGTTGCCAAAAGTTCAAGCACCCCGATGGATGGTGAGAGGCAAGGGGAATCACCGAAATTAAGCACCCCAAAGGGAATAGACAACTACTACGTCCGCGTCGTTATTCCTGGGTAGAGCTAAAAGTAGTGTCAACAATTTTATTTTTCGCAATTGCAGCGCCATCTATCGCGAATCGAAACAAATTTTTCGAATAAAACTTACGTATTTCGTAAAGGAGAATCTGAATCTGTGATAAAAAATTGGGTTTGCCATTTGGAATTACAAAGTTACCCCTACCCCCGCTTCTTGTGGGGGTGGGGGTGGGGTAAATTTTAACAAATCTTTTTTCCTCCTCGAAAATAAAAAGTTTTTATTCTAGACATTTTTTCCGTAGGATGCGTATTTTTTGAGATATTTCGTTGTCTCAAGTTAAAAAAAACACCCTGTATATTAGCATTACAATGTATAAAAGTTAAGAATTTCAATTTTTCAGTTTAAAGGCTTTTAGTTAAAAAAAATTCAATTGAAGAGCTTTCAAAGCTTTCTTTTTATACGCGAAAATAACTGAGCATTTGAATTAACATTTTCTGAAGCTTTAATTTTAAAAGTTGAAAATTCAAAAGTATTTCACTTTGATTGTTTTAATTTGCGGTTCAGTTTCTATAACTTTAAATGAAAAAAAATTGTATTTTCAAGAGTTCTAATCTATTAGTTTCAATGACAGCGACCAATTCTGTCTTAATTGTTCAATTTTTATTTGCAGTCAAAAAGTGGTTCTTTTTCGACCTAGGACTGTTACGTTTATAGTTAAAAAATGAATCATTTTAAATTGGAAAGTCAACTTTTTTTGTTAAAATTGAATCTTCCTGGTGGAACATTAATTTTTTTTGAAAATCGAATTGCTTTATTGAGGACTCGTTGCGCTATGTTGAAAATTTACATTTTTAATTGAAAATTCATTATTTCAAAAGAAAATCAATTTCTTGGTTTGAAAATGTAACAATCTCTTCAAAAATTCTTTGTTCTTTAGGTTGAAAATTGAATTGTTTTGTTGGAAATTTATTTTTTTTTTGTTAGTGAGAATTTTACTTTTTGCATAAAATCAATTTCCCCAGTTAAAAATGTGTATTTTTAGTTAAAAATTTTACAATTTGGTCAAAGATTTATTTTTTCTAAGAACTATTATTTTAGTGGAACATACATTTCCCTGGTTGAAAATTCAAATATTTTGTTAAAAACTGTTGTTTTTTTGGTAAAAAATAAATTTTGTTACTAGCTGAAAGTTCAGCTATTCAAGTTTTGCTGAAAATGTTTTCCATTTTCATGGAAAAAGTTAATGTTGCTGACTGAAAAATGAAATGAACTTTTTTTGATTAAAAAAACAGATGAATTACCGTTCCAAAAGAAGAATTTAAATCTTGAAAATTAAACTGAAGATTCATCAATTCAGTTGTAAATTCATTACTTTGATTAAAAGTTTGTTCGTTTCATTTATATCTTTTTTGTTGAACATAAATTTTCAACTGAACATTTCTCTACTGAATTTTCGTTGTGAATTCATATTTTCCAGACGAATATTAAACTGTCTGGTTAGAAACTAGGCTGCGTTTAGTCATCCCGAATTTCGGGACGACAAGAAACTTCGTCGAAACTGATATACTTCACTAAGAATGTATTTTCCGGAGAAAATTAATCTTCTTGTTAAAAAATTCTATTATTCAGTGAATGTTAATTTTCACAGTTGCAGATTCATAATTGCAGATAAAAATTCATTGTGTAACTGAAAATTTAACTATTCCGTTTTTGACTGAAAATTCACCTTTCTGGTTAAAAAGAAAAATTGTTTCTTGCAAATTTCCAAAAAAATCTAAATTATGAGAAAAAATTATAATAGATATGATAATTATCATATTATCATAATATTCCAATAAAAATAAGATATTAATCATTATAATAATTAAAATTGTCGAATAATTTGAAGTGATGAAAAATAACGAAAAGATGAAAGTAGGCCATAAGAAATAATGTCACGTTCGTTTTCGAAAAATATGTTGTTTTCAAAAATTTGGTGTTTATACACGAAAATGTTTTATCACCGAGACTGCATTACCTTGCATCAAGAGAATCTGGAACAAAAACTTTCCGTATTGAATATTTTTGTCAATGAAATAAATGAATAATTAAATATGGACTGATACATTGAGTAAAAAATGCATTCATTTAATAGATGTATCATTGGTTATATTTGGAGTAACTATTATTTTTATGGGACGACTGAAAAATCCTGAAAAATAAAATTTCGGCTTTGTAAAATTCCCGAAAAAGAAAATATTCAAACAAAACAGAAAATGTCCGACGTTATAAAATCCCCGACACTAGGAAATTCCCGAACATTTTAAAGAATGTAAACAAATGTTTTAAATTATTATTATATTGAATACGGCAATTAAATGTTTTGATGTAATACGTTTTTTAATGCTCAATTTATTTTTTAAATTTATTCTTTGGATTAGAAACAATAATAATAATTATTAAAGAATATCTTAATTCAATGTTTTTTCTGGAAATGTGCATAGTAGTTTTCCATAATTATTGCTCTTGTGATAAGAATTTTTCTGCTGCATTGTTCTTCTGCATTAAGGAACATTTTCCGGATTTTTTTTACTTCAAATTCGAAAAATAATTTTTTCAAATATATTTGATACCCGAGAATGCTCATTGCAACCATAAACCATTACTCTAAAGCAAAGACTTTTTATTTAATTTGTTAATTTTTTCTTCATTGTTTTAAACTCAAAGATCTTCAAAGATTTTACACATAAGAAAAATCGCTATATTATCGACATGTGAAAAATTTTCAGAAATTTCAAAAAATACTGGATGAAATTTTAAAATTTAAATATTTTCCAAAAATATCAGAGATTTTCAGTATTTCCAAAAATTTCCCAAATTACCAAAAACTTTCAGTTACTAAAATTTGCAAAATTACTAAAAAATTTCAAAAACATACAAGAATGTAGAAAATTATTTTGGAAATTACCCAAAATTAAAAAAATTTCCGAAATTGTTGAAATTGACAAAATTACCAAAATGAGGAGTTCGGCTGTAAATAAATTTTCTTTTAGCGGGAACTTTTCAATCCGGTAATTAATAATTATGATTAGTGGTATTATTTTTCGGTCCTGAAAAATGTTCAAAAAAGAAAATATTCAAAACATAAGAATTCCCCGATATACATATGAAGATAAGGACGATTCAAAATTCCTGAATTGGCTCATCGACAAATCTAAACAATTATAAAATTGTTTTAATAATAAATTTAAAACAAAGTGAAATATGTGATTGAAAAAACAGTAGACTGAGATACGTGTCTACAGAAATGGTTGATAACAATTTAAAAAATTTTTTATTTAATGTTTCATATCCAGTTTCAATAAAAAAAATTCAGTAAAGAATCAAATTATTTTTGTGACTTAAAAATGATAAATATATGTCTTTGTAAACTGAAATATTTATAAGATTCATATAAATGAATTTGCGATCAATTATTTTCATTGATTATCCAATATAAGCGAATTTCTATGATAATTGAAGAATAAAGTAATGTTTTCCTACAAGAAAGCGGCAGATTGAGATATTAGTTTATTGAAATTATCGTTATCTATTACGGAAATCATTATTTATTACCTCATATACAGTTTCAGAAATCCTCTTAAATTGAATTCGGAAAATTTCGGTAGAAATTTTATTTTGTATCATATAAATGAGTATTTGTTCAACACTGTTAGCTAATCATTACAGATAAGGTAATTCTAATAATAACCAAAGAGAAAATAATTTTTTTTTATACAAGAAAACTGAGGATTGAGATACAGTAATAACTGTTTATTGAATGCTACATATATTTTCATTAACACAGTCCATTACACTAAATTCACGCATTATTCCTTAAAAAAATCTAATGATTCAACACTCCAGCAACTGCGCCTGCCTTTAAAATATCTGTGCTAGAACTTATTGCCTAATTTTTTTTTTGTGTTTTGTATTTTTTGTATTTTTTTTTTTGAAGTACACAATGAATATTTTAGAAAATCCCGTCTGTAATACAGCGGACTTAAGTATGAATATGGCCTATAGGCGGAAATGCCATTTTTTTCAAATTTACACGGAAAAAAAGGCTTTGTCATTTTAACAATCTAATAATTTGTTACTGAAAATAATGATGTTTTGTCGAATGACATGATTATATTGAAAAATAAAACATAGTTAAAATAACAATGCCAACTTTGTTAATTCCATAACAAAACCTGTTTACTGAAATAATAAACTCACATTATTACCATGAAACCAATTCATAACTAACAAAGTTATTTATTACTCTGACAAACAGGATTATTTGTTACATTAAACATTATTGATTAAAATTAAAAATATTTCTCAATAATTATATATAATATTATATAAACAAATAACTTTGTCACTGTTACAAAGATTTTCCTAACAATGCCAACTTTGTTAATTTAACCCATTTTTTTTAATAGTCCAATCTTTACAAATTTATTTTGTTGAAGTATCAATTTTTTTTTTACATTGACAAAGTATTTTTTTCCGTGTATTTAGTTATTTTTTGTTTGCAACCTTACATAGACCACAGTGCCAGTTTATAATACTAATAGGTTATAATTAGATTGTAGAAAGATCAGAAGTCGTCATATGTGCATTATCCTTTAGTTCACTTGTCACTCTCTTTGTCCACTTCACTGTTTGAACCTGCCGCTGAAAACAAAGCGATATTTTATTTAAACATTAGTATGATAAATTGCGCATTATTCATGCGTGTAATTTTTAAATTTAAGGGAAAAATTTATTTTTATGTGAAAAAATTTAATATATAATTAGTATTTCAATCAAAATCGATTTTAATTTTTACCAAAATAACTTGAACCCCCAACCATAGAAGAAAGTTGCTTTGAATCATAGGAAGATATTCATGGGATCTTAGTCCAATAAAACGTTTCTTTAGTTCAAAGCAATTTCTGTTCATTCAAAGGAATTTCATTGGATGAAAAAAATACTTTTTCTTTCCAATGGAAATTGTTATTGAATAGTAGAGTTGGTAGGATGGCGCGATAGTAGAGGGGAGTGTAAGTAAGGAGAAAGAAAAGGAGAGCTAGGGGAGGGACTAAGGAAGGAGGAAAGTTATGGATGGGGCAGTGAGGGGCAAGTCAGAGGATATGTAAAAGACTGTAGCGGTAGGGAACTATAAGAGGGGTGAGCAAGTGAGGGATAGTAGGAGGCAAAGTTAGGGGAGAGACTGTATTGGATGGGAGAGGAGTTAGGAGGAACGTGGTGGAAAGGAAGTAGGGCATGAGTAGTAGGGATGGTATGGGAAGGACAGGAGGAGAGAGGGAAGGGCAAAAGACGTCTGGGTAGAGGAAAGCTAGGGAGAGGAAGTATGAAATGTGAGTGGGGTGTGGGAGGATATGCGAAGAAGTAGGAGGAAGTATGCAAAAGAATTAGGGATTAGGGGAGTATGAAAGGCGTGGTAGGGGTATTCAGGAAGGATCAATAGTGAAGGGTTCGGAAAAGCAGAAGAGGAGTGAAAAGTGAGGGGTGGGATAGACGTGTGGAAAGGGGGAAAACTTGATCTCGAAAAGTAGTATGCAATTTTATATAAAAAATTAATCGAACTTACTGGTCCATATAGTAAGTCACTTTTTCCTGTCTTTTTCCTTGCGTTGCGCATGGTAACACTGCTCGGACATAATCTGATGCTGCACTTTTCAAATTGCTAACTGATAATGGGTTTGCTTTTTTGCGGTTTCAACAGCTTTATACGTCGCCAATTGCTCTAGCAAATCACTTACTAGACCACATGATGCTGTCGCCTCACTTTGATCTATATTAAAAAGATCTTTCATAGTTGTCGGTGAATCACCAGAGCGTTGCAGGCCTTCTGAGTATTCTGAAAATTAAATAAAAACTATATAAGTGAATAGGAGCGTTTGATACTCCATTAAGAAGAATGCTCTTGAATTCGGGATCATCCATAAATTATTTAAGAGGATTTGTGGAATCGGGAATTTCGTAAAATTACACTATTTTTCATGAGGGAGTGGGAAAAAACTAGAAAATGTTGCGTGAATAAAATTTCTATTGAAAAACAAACTTTAATATCATACAACTTAAAGGAAAATCCAGCAGAAATTCGATCGGTTCAAGTAGCAATGAAATTATTGTGTAATAAAGATATATTTTGAACGGAAAATGAAGTCGTTACATTTTCATTTGAAAAAATTAATTTCCAACCAAAAAAGATAGAATTTTCGAAGAAACTAGTTAGATTTTGAGACAAGAATATGATGTTTTATAGCGAAGAAGAATAATTTGCTATCAAGAGGGCTGATTTTCAACCAAATAACTCAATTGTCAATCAAGTAGTTGAATTTCAAACTAAAAAATGTAAGTTTCCATTAAAAAATGGAATACTTCCTTAGTTGAGAAATTTTTTTTCAACAAACAAGGGAGAGTTTTGCGACAAAAAAATGAAATAATATGATTTTCATTTGTGAACATGAATTTACAAAAAAAAAAAAAATTATAATAAAAAAGCTTAATATTCAACCGAGAAGGTCAATTTTTTGGCTGAAACACAAATTTTCAACTAAATACATAAATTTTGGAACTAATAGCTGCATTTTTAAATAGCACGAGTTAAATTTCTGATCAAAAGTTCTTTGCTATAAAATTTATTTCCATACAACAATAATAAACGAATTTGCGGAAACGTAGCTAAATATCCAAACAAAGAAATACATTTTTGGCCACAAAGATAGATTTCTAACGGAAAATGGAGTCCTTTTTTCAGTTAGAATCCTTAGGCAAAAAAAATACAGTAGTTCAACTTTCATTCGCGTAGTTGAATTTTCAATTTAAAAAAATATATAAGCAAAAACGGATTGATTTTCGCCAAAAGAGAAGGAATGTACAATAACGAAGAATGATTCCCTACCAAAAAAGGTGAATTTTGTGTTAAATTAAACAATTAAACAAAGAAACACATAATCTTACATAGAGTTAATGATTATCTTGCGATAGTTGAAATTTCAACGATAAAATAATGTATTTCACATAGGAATCATTGATGTCAGAGAAACTTCTATTCCAACTTGTTTAAAATTCTCCAAAAAAGGAATTGTGTTCATTAATTTAATTTCTTCACTTCTACTCACCAACAGAAATTGCCACCAAGGACAGAATAAAGAGCTTCATCCTGGACTTAATTCAAAAATCACCAGAAAAATCGGAGAATGAGAATTTTATTAGAAACAGTAATTTTACTTCTTTCTCTTACTAATGATGTCGAGGTACTGATTTTGTGCACTTAAATACTGAAAAAATTTGTTACACAGTTACCTTGTCTCTCTTCAAAGTAGGTTTGGTGCTGATAGGAAAACGCAGACGAAACGCATTCTTTCTTATCAAGTTTTTTTTATGAGACCTTAAACTCAGTCTGAATAACATGTTTTTCAACTAGAATCTGAAATTCCAAACATTTTTTTATTAAATTGTTTTGAAGAGTTTTTCACATTTTGAAACTGCAAATTCAACCACTTTGCAGAAAATGTGTTCCTTTTTCTTGAAAGTTCTACATTTTGGATGAATATATATTATTCTTTATTGACTGAAGGATCATCTTGGGTTGAAAATTCAATTTCATTGTTAAAGATTGCAGGATTAAAAAAAGCATTGCATTTACAACCAGAGAACAATTATGTTTAAATTAAAGTAATATTTTTTCAACTTTATTTTTATGCGACACTGTTCTCTTTCTCTCTATTGAAAAAATTATTGTTTGATACCATTCGTTTGATTTAAAATAATATATTCAAACTGAATTCATAAAAACTCTAAAAATTATCCATCTATTTTTGGTTCAAAAGTCCACTATTTTCTTTTCAATTTGGAGTGCATCTTTCTTGGTTCAAAATTTAATAAATTTTTTAAAAGGTCAGAATTCGGCATGAAATTTTACGCGATTAAAAGAATTGATTTCTGACAAAATAGTTGAATTTTCAGCAATCAAAGATAATATTTACAACAAGAAGTTTAATTTTCAAAAAAAAATTCCAACAAAATAGCAACATTGTTAATCAAAGATATTGATTCTCGTACAAGAACATAAATTTAACAATCTAAAAATTCAACTGAAGATTCGCTTATTTAGTTGAAGATTCATTTCTTTGATAGGAATTTCTTTTTTTTTTTTTAATATTAACTGGAAATTTCTCGATCTAATTTTTGTCGTCAATTGATATTTTTCAGTTAAATATTGAATGTATTGTTCATAAATTAGGCTGCGTCTAGTCGTCCCGAAAATTCAGGAGGACTTGAGTACTGGAATGCTCATCCCGAATTTCGGGACGACTATAAACTTTGTCGAAATTGATATACTTTACGAAGAATTTGTCTTTTCAGTAAAAAATTAATCTTCTGGTTTGAAAAATCTTCTATTCAGTAAAAGCTAATTCTCTTAGTTGAAGCTTCATCATTTTAGTTGAAATTTCTGTTTTAAACTGAAAATTCGAATATTCCATTTTTGATTAAAAATTTGTATTTTTTGGCCAAAAAGAAAAATTATTTTTTGCACATTTCCAAAAAATTCTAAATTATGAGAGAAAACTGTAATAGATGTAATTATCATATGATTATTATATTTGAATTACAATAATATATTTTTAATGCATTAATCATTATAGTCATTACAATTGTCGAATAATTTTAAGTGATACGAAATAACAACAAGATAAAAGTAGGCCATAAGAAATTATTTCACCTTCGTTTTCTGAAAATATGATGTTGTTTTCAAAAATCTGTTTTTATTCATGACAATGTGTTATCGTCGAGACTGAATTACCTTGCATCAAGAGAATCTGGAGCGAACGGTTTCTGTATTCAATATTTTTGTTAATGGAATAAATAAATAACCAAATATGGAATAATACATGAAGTAAAAAATACCGTCTGTTAATAAATGTATTACCTATTATTTTTAGATCTATAATTTAATAATTTTTCAATTGTTTATATTCGGAAATTTTATCATTCAAAAATTTGTCTGTGTCGACAATTTTATTTCCGGACATTTTGAATATTTTCTTTCGCGGGAATATCATTAATATTTTTTTTTATTGTTTTCAATTCACTCGAGTTTTGACCCAGTCCACAGAGTATTATTTAATATATCATCAAAATTTTCTCAACTCCCTTATCTTCCTGTAAATTGACTTGCATTTCATAAGTATTATTTTTTCCACTCCTTGTTTTTCAGATTCAAAATTATAAAAATTGCCAAAAGCTTGAAAATTACAAAAAATTCCAAATTGTCAAGAATTTCCAAAATTACTCAAATTTTTAAAAATCTGCAAGAATGTCGAAATACATCAATGTTACCACAATTTGTGATTTCGCCAACAATTACCAACATTACTGAAATTTCCAAAATTACTAAAACTTCCAAAATTACCAAAATGAGAGTTCATCGGTGTGATGAAGAACATCGTATAATATGTTATTTATTATTTTTCATCCTATAAATTTAATCATTTTTTAATTGTTCAGCATCGGGAATTTTGTCATTTGAAAATATTTATGGGTCGGCAATTTTATTTTAGGAATTTTGCATTATCGAGAACTTTTTAATCCGGCAATATTATAAACTTTGAGTATCTTATTTTTCTCGAGACTTGTAATTCTAGAATTTTTTAATTCCAAATGGAAATTAGGGAAGGTGATGAAAAAGCGTTCGCCCTCGAAAAGGTTCGCTTCACATGGGAAAACTAACAAGAAAAAAATAAAAATCTCATGCATGCGCTTAAATGAGGCTATTTCTGCATGACAATGATTCGCGGTAGGTTTCTTAAAAGAAAAATAAGAAAAAACGCTAAGAAATAATAAAATGGAAATAATAAAAAAAATGTGATCCCCATGATCTATTTTTAGAGTAAATGGTCCTGGGAAAGCTTGATGGGGAAAATCAAGGCATGAATGCTACTTATGGATCTTTCGATCACGGGAGCGCCTCCTCATTCCGCCCCTTGGTCCCATCATGACACAAAATTTTATTTTCCTCATTAATTTTCCAAAGTAATTATCAAAATAGGAGTTATAAGTTATGATTAATTAAATTTAAAAAATCAATTAAATTATGATAATACAGATTCCTACTAATTGAGGCCCCGGATGCAATAACCGACGGTACGCTTGGCTTTGTATGTCCTGCCTCCCATAAGAGATGAAGTGACGCGAAAAATTATCTAAAAGTCAAATTTGAAGACAATTTCTCGAAAAAAATGTAAGCATATTGAAAATAATGAAGAGCACCATTTTCGTGTAGGAAAATTTGTTGTGTGATTTCAACTTTGTGGAAAATAAAATATAATCTGCAAATTTTGACGAGCGAAATTTAATGCATTTTTTGAAATAAACTCGCTGTAACTTTTTTTTATTTCAACGGAATGACTTGAAATTTAAACCTCAAGCGTATTATACTCTGTCGGTGCCTACGGAATTCGATTTGTGTATAAATTTGGAGGACGGGCAGGCTAACAAAGATAAAAACTAGCGCATTTATTTCATATCATTCACGTGATAGTCCAGACAACATTATTGATTTTTATGAAAAAAAATGCCCGTTTGAGATACTTTGAGCAAATACTTGTTTTCACTTTACAAAAATGCAAATTTTGTGTAATTTTCAAGAGAATAGAATAGAATTATTTCGCGTCGAAATGAAACAAAATTTGATATAATTGACATCGTAACCATTTGCCATGTGGTGGGTAAATCTGAACATTTTGATTTTGATTTGATGAATTTTTTGAAGTTGAATACTTAGTTTATCCATTTCCTATACAGTATAACATGTTTTTCTAAAAGGACATGATTCCGATATTTTCAATTTTTGCTTATAGCATAATTTGACGCAGTATATAATTCACTTTTGATTCGATATAATCGAGCAATTGCAAGATCGTCTTCTCGATTTAGATGTTCAATGCAGATTTATATTAATTCCCGTGTGGAAAAATTTCGTGACAATCTTGTATCATGCTAAAGCTAGTAGAGTTTTTCTCTAGCCTGTCTATTCAAGTAATACTAGCCTGGCGCAACACTGGCGCTGTCTAGTTTTTCTACATGTTTGGTTCAAACCTTTCTGCTGTCTAGCCCCAGTCTTGGCGCTATCTAGGAGTTCGTTACGAATTATGCATAATTAAGAATAATATAATTAATAATAAATATAATTCGTTACAACTAAATGTACACTATTACACATTGAAGATAATACACCACAATTATTGAAGGTGTTTGAAATCTTAATATACGAACTGTATTCTTAGCAACGATTAATTTTTTTCAATTGAATTATATAACAATGTACACACGAAATATACCCTATCGATTCCTAGACGCTGAAGAAAAAATAGAAATCGCCTATTGTTCAATAATATTCCTTCGAAAATTGAGATAACTTTAAAGCTACATCCATCCTTTTTGTCGCCGAAACTTAAAAAACGAGTTACCGATCGGTCTCAATTTGAAATTAAATATTATTAAATAATGGACGATTTTCGCATTTTTCTTTAGTTTCCAGGCATTACTAGGGTATATTTCCTGCGTCAATCAAAGTTTTAAACAATTCAAATGATATTTGCCCAAATTAAGATATTTTATTTCTTAAAAAGTAGTTGAGTTTGGGGAATTTTTTTCTCACATTTCCAGGCTTATTATTAGAAAGAACTATCCGTTGAAAAAAGCAGCAAATAGAAGAAAGTTCCATATCGCTGCTTTCTAAAAACCTGTATTTGAAGAAAATTTGATTTATGACTTTTAAGATTTCCGTCCGACGACACGTTTGGACAATACTTTCACCCAATCTCGAACGCAGGTCGAGTTTCTCGATCCAGACGCTTAATTGCTGTCGGCTTTCAATTGATTTTTTCAGAGGAAACACAAACAAAGAATAATAAACAAAATTTAAAAATATTGTTGAACACTAAAAAAGGAATGCGCTAGTTTTCATCTTTCTTTGCCTGCCCGTCCTCGACACTTGCCTGTTCTTTTCGCATTTGCAAACGCTCGCGCCCCAGACGGAAGACGATGGCATCTTTTGCCCGTTCACTTCAAACTACGCTGCCTTGCTCATTTTTCGCTTCGAAAATCTGAAACTTTTCCAAAAACTTCTTTCGACCCTTATGAAGAACTTCCCCGCGGAAACTTGTTTGAACTTGAAAATTTCCTCGATTCTTTTTCCCGCCGTAAGTGAAAAAGCATGGTATTAAGTAACTATTGATAAACATCGACATATTGTTAAACAATTAACTTCTTTATGCACGAATCGAATTCGGTAGTCACCAAAAGAGTTTAATACGATTGGGGTTCAAATTTCAAGTCATTTTATTGCAATGAAAAAAAGTTACGGTGAGTTTATTTTAAAAAGCGTTTATACGTTAAGACATATCTTAGAAGGATTTCTGGGTCAATCCTAGTATGATGTTGCAATATAGATTCAAAGATTTTTCCTTGAAACGATATTTAGTAACCTATTTATTTCTTAAAGTTCGACTTTTGCACCACTGGCTAGTACGCCGCCGATAGTGATCTCCGGCACACTAGCCACATTTCCACCTGCGAAAGTATGGGTGAATTCAAGATATAAATTAGGGCATCAGATTTAAAACAACTTTTCGCTTACTAAATTATTATTTTTAAAATGATAAGGCTCAAAATATTGGTGGTGAAAATGAGTCCTCCAAATTTCATCAATTTATCTCCAACCGTTTTCAAGTTATCGTGTTCACAAAAAATCGTGACATCCACACACAGATCCACACACACATCCGGACAATTGCTTAGAACATTGTGTTAGACATTTTCAAATTGACATCGTATGTTATATTGTTTATTATTTTATAATTTAATCCTCTTTTAATTGTTCAGAATCAGGAATTTTTACATTTGGAAATTTTCTATTATCGGGAACTTTTCATCTGGGTAATTCAGAAACTTAGGATAGAACCTAATAAAAACGACATCTTCCAGACTAATAATAAGTAATAATAAATTAGGTTCTATCCTATGTTTCTGAATTATAAATTTGCCCAGACGTAAAAAAAGTAATTTTATTTTTCTTATAAATCAATCACGTAATATGATCAACATATGAAAATTTTATTTTTCTTGAATTTTGCAATTCTAAAATTTTATTTTTTGCATGCGTGCTTTCTCGGAAATTTAATGAGATAGATAGATAAACGTTTATTTCTCAGCCTGCTGGCCTTAAAATATTGACTTGCTTATAC
Source organism: Andricus quercusramuli (assembly GCA_932178445.1). NCBI lineage: Eukaryota > Metazoa > Arthropoda > Insecta > Hymenoptera > Cynipidae > Andricus > Andricus quercusramuli. The sequence goes on from CAKNXH010064209.1 coordinate 29,458, forward strand.
ATCCATTTTTACAGAACTAGAATATTACGTGCGCGCGCAAGCGCGCGCTCACTTTTTGAGTTATTTCCTTTACTCAATTTTCGAATCATTATTTATTTGTTCAAATTTCTTGACCAATCAAATTCTTGCTGAAATTATATTCTCAAAGAATGTATTCAGTGAATCCATATAACGTAGAACTTACTATTACTATTTATAATAGTGAATGTCGAGATATAATTTGAAGATTTCAAGTGCAAGTCATGTAATTCAATATTTTGGAGAAAAAAAACATAATTTTTGTACAATGACATCTGTGGGTACTATCAGGGCTATATTTTCGAATGTGAGTATCAATTTACCTATAATTAAAAAAAAATCCTATTCTGATCCGAATCTCTGTTCTCAGTATAAAAATCATTGAACATGTATTTGCACTGGGATATTGAAATAAATTTTTATAGAAAGAGAAGAGCGTGTTAGGATACATTGCTAAATAATTAAAAAATATGCACATGTCATTTTGAAAATTGAATTCAAATCCTAATTTCACGTCCATTTTTGGAAATCTGTGAATCAAGAAACATCGCTGAATCATTGAATAATTATTATAATATAACGTTTAAATAATAAATAATTAAAATATGTATATCCACATATAATTTTAAAAATTGTATAAAGTTACATGCCTCTCTTTTTTTGTGGTTATCTCAGAGATATATTGAGTGCCACTCCTCCATGCCTCATTCAAATAATGTTGATTTCATATTTTTCTGAAAATTTCAGTCATCAATAACCTTTTAAACATCATAAATATTATAAGAAATTACATCATAGTAATAGAGATATAGGTTTGAAGAAATAAACCTTTATTATACTAATTATATCCAATATTCAATCACATCACCTCGAAGTGAATAATTGATTTATGTTACTTGATATAGAAAAATTGAAATTAAATATTTATGTTATTTAATTTTGTAAAAAAATTAATTAGCCAATAATAAATTAATCATTTCATAACAATGAAAGCATTGAAGAATTATTTTTATTGAATCATTAAAATAATTTTTACTTCATATTTTTCTGAAAATTTGAATTATTAATAACCCTTTAAACTATTCCAGAGAAAATCAAAAGACATGTGCACATAATTTTGGAATGAAAATTCAGATACTCATTTCACAACATCGCAAAATTAAAAAAATATATATATAATTGTAATAGAGATATTTTAGACATTAACAAACTTTCATATAGTCCATTACATAACCTTGAATCAAATAATCAGTTTATATTATACATAATCAAAAGCAATTAAAATGCAATCGTCATGTAATTTAAAATTGTTAAAAAAATAGTAAGCTAATAATTAATTAATCTGTTCATAACATAAGAAACATTCAACTATAATTTTCATTCAAACATTGGGATAATTTTCATTCTACATTTTAAAAAAATCACTATCATTCCTTAAAATTTAATATGTCAGTAACCTTTCATACTAATTTCAGAGAAAATAAAAACATATTCATGTGTAATTTTGAAAATTGAATGCAGACACTCGTTTCACAACATCAGAATCATTCCAAAAATAATTTAATTAGTGGTATAGCAAATTTAAATAAACTTTTATCATGCAAATTATATCCAGTATTCAATTACATGACCTGAAAGTAATTGGTCAATTTATGTTTCCGAATTTAAAACCATTTAAATACAATCTTTATGTAATTCAATATTGTGGAAAAAGAATCAGCTGATAATTAATTAAACAGTTCACAACATAAAAACCCTCAAGTAATTATTTACATCGAAATAATCAAATTATTCATACTGTATATTTTTTTAAATTTCAACTTTCTTTTCTGAATGTTTTGATTTATTAATAATCTTTTGAATAAATTCCAGATAATTTAAGTTCTGAAAGAATCAATAATTAACCAATCATTTAAAACCAAAAAAGCATTTCCCAAATATATTCGTTTGAACACTGAATTAATTTTAAATTCATATTTTTAAAATCTTTAATTATATCACTTTAAACTTGAATGATCAATAACCTTTCATAAAAATTTTATGAAAAATCAAAACATATGTACATGTAATTTTGAAAATTGAATTCAGACAATCATTTCAGACCATATCGCGAAAATTTAAAAAAATTATATAATTATAATGAAGGTATTCAAAAAAACGTTTATTACAAAAATGATAGCCAATATTCAAATACATAAACTCGAAGTGAGAAATCAATTTATGTTATCTAATTAAAATTAATTAAAATTCAATATTTATTAAATTCAATATTTTGAAAAAAGTCAGCTAATAATTAATTAATCAGTTTGGAACATGGAAAGTATCAAATAATGATTTTCATTCAAACATTCAAATGATTGTTACTTCATATTGTGTGAAAATTTGAATTAATTTAATAATTATTGTTGTTCAAATGAATGTAACGGTGATGTGTATTTCCATGCTTGAAGATTTGCCTAAATTCTTATGCAAAGGGAATATTTATAATAATTTCAAGAAAAATGAAAGCATATATACATATAATTTCAAAAATTGAATTCAGATACTCATTTGGCTACCTCAGAAAGAATTGGAAATTTATGTAACTGGAATAGGGCTATTTTAAGTATAAATAAACTTTTGTTATTCAAATTAGAGTCAATATTCAATTACAGAATCTCAAAGTAAATAATCAATTTATGTTACTTAATTAAAGAATATTAAATTTTAATCTTTATGTAATTTGATATTGTGAACAAAATTATTCAGCTAATTCTTAATTAATCAGTTATTTTCATTGAAATATTAGAATAACTTGTATTTAATATTTATCTGAAAATTTCAATTATTAATAAACTTTCAAAATAATACCAGTAGAAATTAAAATATATGCACGTATAATTTTAAAAATTGAATTAATCTTTATCTAATTCACTTCTTTGAAAAAAATGAATCAGTCAATAGTTAATAATAGTTAATTCATCAGTTCATAACACAAAAATCAATCAACGATATTATTTGCATTGAAACATCAAAATAATGTCCATCTTATATGTTTCTAAGAATTTTAATTATTTTTAATATTTTTAACAAATTCATAAAAACTTAAACCACATTCAAGTATAACGTTGGAGATTGAATTTAAATCATTATCTCACAACATCATAAACATTTGGAAAATTATGAAATTGGAATAAAATTATTTTGAATATAAATAAACTTTTATTAAAAAAGGAGACCGCACACCATGTATTTCACCGGGCGCCATTTCGCGATCGCCTGTCCTCCGACAGATGAAATTCATGATAATCACGTGATAGTTTCCGCTTTTGACTAATTACTGATCGCCAAAAAGAACGACCACTCACCAATCTCCAGGGAAAATCACGATCAATTAGGGAAAAGAACATAACCATCTCACTCACTCACCCGAAGTTAAATACGCATGACAAATGATTTTGAATTACTTATTATTAAGGGCTCTTTCACACGATTGCAGATCAGCAAATTGCATGTAGATTGCCCACAGGAACGAAAAGGACAGACTGTTCTCCATCTCTTACACTCTTGTGGACTTTCTGCATGCAATCTACTGATCTGAAATCGAGTGAAAGGTACCTGAGTCTGATGTATAATATTTTAGAAATAAAATTGGAAACATAAGAAAGCAGATTTTTTTATGATTAACAATGAAAAATTCTGTGTCACTAAGTAAATAGTAACAAAAAACGAAACGAATGACAATTTGAATTCCGCTGGCTATGAGTGGCATTAACGTTCACGTGACTCGACAGCCAATCAGATGGCGAATAAAAAGGCTTATCAGCTAACTTCATGTGTTAACTCACTCTTTTTACTTAGTGATTTTCTTGAAACTAACCCTTCAAAACTAACATCCATCCATTCCTTATCTGTAAGCCACACGCTCGTATCGCCTTGCCTTCCTCGCTTCGCCTCGCTCGCATATCCCTACTTTTTCGCATTGCCACGCTTGCCAACCTCCGTTTTCGCTCTAATACTTACTACTTATCTACTATTTACAATATTTACATGTTACTTATATCTACTTTCTCTCCTATTTACAATCTTTCCGTCTCCATTCCTCTTCCTCCTTCCTTCTCTTCATCTCCATCTTACCCAACACTCCCTTCACCCATGCTACTGCCCTTTTTTCCCCCTTTTCATGCAACAGTGCCTCCATGCTTATCTCACTTTTTTCCACCTCCACACACTCCTCCAACCAGTGCTCCACTCTTGCATCCCCCTTTCCACACAGTTCGCACATCCTCTTCTCCCGAGAGAGCCAGAACCTATTGAAACCCTCCGTGCACCCACACCTCATCCTCGATATAAGCTTCTGATTTCCTTTCTCTCCTTTCACACACAAATATTGCGCTCTTGCCCTTGGCATAATCCACTCATAATTCCCGTTAAATCTTGACTCTCTTATTCTCTCTTCCCCTTCTGTCTTCTCTCTCTCCATGCTGTTTTGCTTAACCAAGTCACGAACCTTCCTTCCTTCCTCATGCATCCTTCTCACTTCATCCATCTGCAGTCCATTCATTCTAAAATACCGTTCCCTCTCTGCCTCCATTTTCCCACCCCTCCCCTGTTCTCCTTCTCGCACCAATACTCCCTAACCAGCCTACTTCCCCCTCTTCCAAAAATTTCTCTTCATATTTCCACGCCCGGCTCCCTGCTAGAATTCCTACACTCGTTCTCCCCGTCTCACTCCTGACAATATAATTAGGCGTGTTCCTTGCCAACCCCAGGGTCCACTTTACATACCTCTCCTGTGTTCTATTTACCTCTTCACATTCCTTCCACCCCCACACCTCTACCCCATACAATAACACACTCATCACTAGGGAATCAAACAATTTCATTCTCCTTCCAAAATCATCTGCGAATAACTTCATTCCCAACCCCCACACCTGCCTCATCACCACATTTGCCCTCCTCACTCTCTCTTTTATGTGACCATCCACTCCCCCATTCCTTCGAAACACGAACCACAGGTACACAAACTCTTTCACCTCCTGTACCTCCTTTCCCTTCCACTTTCACACTCCTCCCTTATCCCTCCCCCCTCCTTTTCCGAACACCATAACCTTGGACTTTTCCGCATTCAGCTCTAACCCCTTCTTATCCAGGTATCTTCTCAACCTCTTCATCATCTCCTTTAAGGCCTCCTCGCTGGTTGCCAGCAACACTATGTCATCTGCATACGCTAGTGACCAAATTCTAACCCCTCCTATCCTTACTCCTCCTACCACCCCGGCCTCCAGCTTACTTTCCATATCCGCAATTAGAATCGCAAAAAGCATTGGGCTAAGTGGACACCCTTGCCTTAGACCCCCATCCATCCAGAATCCCTCCGAAACCCCCCCCCCCCTCCTGTTACCTTGTCTTTGTCTCTTCATATATCTCCCTTACCCTTTCAGTTAGGCCTCTCTGTACTCCCCTATCCTCCAACGCCTCCCACAACCTCCCCCTATCCACCGACGGAAACGCGCCTTTGAGATCCACAAAAAACGCGTACACTCTCGTCCCCTTTCACACTTATTCTCTATCCACCACGTGCTGCAGGACGTAGATATTGTCGATCGTACTCCTACCCGCCCTAAATCACGCCTGCGTCTCCAGCAATATTCCTTTCCCCTCGACATCCTTCCGCGGTCTCACTGCCACCACCATCGCGTATACCTTATACGCCGTATTCATTAGCGTAATCCCTCTATAATTTTCCTGCCTATCTCTATCCCCTTTCTTATACAGAGGCACTATTAACCTTTCTCTCCACCCTCCTGGTAATCCCTCGCCCCTCCATACTTTCTTCACTACCTCCCTCAGCCTCTCCCTAACCTCTTGTGTACTAAACAGCCATGCTTCGTTCTCTACCTTATCCAGCCCTGCTGCTTTTGACCTTTTACACTTCCTTATCTGCTTCTCTATATCCGAGCCCTGAAATGATTCTTTGAAAAACTCTCTCCACTCATCAACCCCTACCTTCTGGCTAACCCCCACCCTACGCCTCCTAAACCTATTTATGATCATCAAGACGTCCCTCTCTGTCTTAACATTTGCTAACTCCTCTTCCAGATCGTTCTCCTTTTCCTGTTCTTTCTTCTTACACACCAATCTGAACCCCTTCCTCATTTCCACGTACTCCACCCTTCTCGCATTACCCTCTTTCCACTTCTTGTACT
>CAKNXH010064210.1:0-26462 GCA_932178445.1 Andricus quercusramuli
AAAATTTGTTTAAAAAAATATAAACAAATTTTCCAGAAATATAATGCAAATGTTGTTTTTCATTATCTTGAAACTTGAAGTTTTCCTACAATTTTTTGAAAATGAGCAAAATCAAAAATATTGCTTCGAAACCATACAGATTCTATTTTGAAAATTTTTGAGAATATTTTTTGAAATTATTTTTTCAAGCAAGAATTCCTTTTTCGTTTTCCAGAAATTTCAATAAACTTTTTTTTTATCATTTTGAAACCTTTTCAAATGGAAAGCTTTTAAATGTTGTGTTCAGAATCTTCAAAAATGTACGTTTTGTTTTAGATCTTTTGATTTATTTTACAGTTTTAAATTATTTTGGAATCTTTTCAAAATTCCTAAATATATCCTGAAGTTACTTGCATTTTTTCTAAATTAATAATTCACTAAACATTTTTTCAGTTTTAAATGAAAATCACTTTTCTTGGTTCGAAAATGAATTATTATTGACCGAAAATTGAACTATTTCATGTTTGTTTGAAAATTCATTTCTTTGGTTGAAAATTCCTTAATTTTGAATAGTTTCATGACAATTGATGTATTTTGATACAAATTATTTTTTAGGGTAGAAAAGTGATCGTTTCGGTTGAAAATTCAACTGTTTGGTTAAAATTTTGTTGTTTGTAAAAAATATATTTTTGTGGTAAAAGATTCATTATTTTAGTAAAAAATTCATTTCTTTCAGTTGAAATTTTTACCGTGTTCTGCTGGATTTTTTTTTGTATCCAGTTAAAAATGAATTTTTTAACTGCATATGCAAATGTGAACTTTTGTTTGATAGTTTATCTTTTTCAGTCGAAAATGCAATTAGTTTGGCAGAAAATTCATATTTTTGTGTTGAAAATTAAACTTTCTTATTCAAAATTCATTTCTTAACTGTTTTGTCAGAAATTCGTCTTTTCGGATTGGAAATTTAACATTTTGGGCAGAACAGTTTATTTTTTAACCCAAAAATATGAATTTTGAACAAAAAAAAAAAAATGAATTTCCTACAGAACGGTGAAAATTTCAACCAAAGAAATTAACTTTTTACGAAAGTGATGTGTCTTCTACCACAAAAATTTATTTTCAACGAACAAACGAATTTTAACCAAACAGTTGAATTTTCAACCGAAAAGATCAATTTCCTACTCAAAAAGATTAATTTGTAACAAAATACATGAATTATCACGAAACAATTTAAAATTAAAAAATGTTCAAACAAACATGGAATAGTTGAATTATCGGTCAAAAATAATTAATTTTCAGCCAAGAAAAAGTTATTTTCATTAGAAAATTGATAACTGCTCAGGGAATTAATAATTCATAAAAAAATCGAGTAAGTTTAAGATATATTTAGAGATTTGGAAGTTTCAAAAAAAATTTAAAACTTTAAAAGATTTCAAAACATTTAAAAAAAACGTACATTTTTGAAGAATCTGAACACAACATTTAAAAGCTTTCTATGCATTTCGAAAGTTTTTAAAAGAATAAAGAACTTCATCAAAATCCATAGGAAAACTAAAAATGAATTCTTTCTCAAAAAATCGATTTTAAAAAATATTTCTCGAAATTTTCAAAATAGAATCTGGAAGATAGGAAAAATTCAAGTTTAAAGATAATAAATAAAAAAATTTGCAATAGATTCCTGGAAAATTTTTTAATGAGTTTTTAAAAGAAATTCTTGAGCGAATATTGAAAAATATTCCTACGCAAATTTCGATGTATAAATTAATGTTTCTAGCTCAAAATTGCCTAAAATTATAGAATTTAAAAAAATTCATTTTTTGATTGATTTTTCAATGTTGAATTATTGAACATTAGCTCAGGATTTATAAAATAAAGTTCCTTAGAATTTCAAAACACCATTAGTTTGTCACTATTTTTCAAAATATATCACACTATGAACAATATTTTTGATCTCTGCAGTAAGTCCAAACTTAAAAATTAGAAAATTCAGAACTTTCTTTAAAATTAAAAATATTCAGTCACCTAGAAATTGTGATAATAAAAAAGTTTCACAATCAATCCCTTCAAAAATCGAATTACTTCAAAGAAATTTAAATCGTTTGCAAACTGACATATTTTTGTTGTTCGTAGAACCCAATAAGACAATCTTTTCAAAATTCTTCGTAAAAAAGTCAATTATTATATTTTTGGTTCAAAATTTATCTTGTTTAACTGAAAATTCTTCTATTTGATTAAAAATTGTACTATTTTCTGGAAAATTTGTTGTTTTCTTGGTTGACAAATAATCTTTTTGGTTGAAATATCCACAATTTGGTTGAAATTTGAACTACTTCGTTAAAAATTCGTGTATTTATATTCATTACTTTCTATTGAAAATTGATTTTTCATCTGAAAATTTAACTAATAAATTTTTGGTTGACAACTTTTTCCTAACAAGTCGACAAGTTAACTGTTTTCCATAAAGTATATGTATTATGATGAAGATTCGTCTTTTTGATTGAAAAATTATTCTTCTTTTCAAAATTTATCTTTTTCGTTGAAGATTCAACTATTTTGTTAAAAATTTGTCTTCTTTATTTTAATTGAATTGGTTGAAAATTTAATTTTCTCGTTAAAAATAATTTTTTAAGCTGCGAATTTAATGAGTTCATTCTTGATTCAAATGTATCTATTTTAGTTTAAAATTAAACTATTTGACTTAAAAATTCATCTTTACTTATTGAAAATTCATCATTTTGGTTGAGGATTCAACTATTTTGTTAAAAAGTTGTTTTTTTCGTGTATTTCAACTAACTGGGAATTTTTTTTTAGAAAATTCGTCTTGCATGGTAGAAAAATCTTGGTTGAAAATGATCTTTTTTCAAATTTAAAACTTAAGTTTTTGGGTTAAAAATTCACTAGAATTTACTAAAAAAAAACATTTATCAATGTTCTAGCATGAATAGTTGAATTTGGTAGAAAAGCGATATTTGTTCCAATTTTTTTCTTAAATTTTTGTATTAATTTCAAAACTTTTGACATTAAAAACTTGAATTTTCAGAACTTTCAGATTAATTTGCTTTAAGCAATTCATTTTCTGGGCTAAAATTATTAATAATTTGAATTTTTTTATGAATTAGGAAAGTTTGTTCAAAAGATGCCTGATTTTTCTCAGCCTGTTCCCATCATTTTGCACAAAGATGTGACAATTGAAAGTCCACGAAGTAATTCAGTTTGCTGTGAATCACTTTGATATGATTTTTTTTTAAAGTTCAATTTTCAAATCCAAAATATGAATTTTCCACCAAAATAATTGAATTTTCTACTAAAAAATATAAATTATAAAGAAAAAATGGAATAGTTAAATTTGCAGTCAAAAAATAATGTTTAACTTAATAAAAACGATTTTTCAACAGAATAGTACAGTTTTCAAGTGGGAAAATTAATTTTTTTACTAGAATGATGAATCTTCTACCACAAAAATGTATTTGTAACCAAAATACATGAATTTTCACAAGAAAAAAAAATTGAGGAATTTCTAACCTAATAATTAAATTTCCAACCGTAGGAATGAATTTTCAACCCAACATGAAATAGTTAAATTTTCATTTGAGAAAATTGATTTTCCACTACAAAAAAACTTCATTTTCATTATAAGCTGAAAAAAATGTTTAGTCAGTGATTAACTTACAAAAAAATTAGGTTAGCTTAAGATATATTTAGAAGTTCTGAAAAGATTCCATAATAATTCGAAACTTGGAAAGGTGTAAAAACATTTAAAACAAAACGTAGAATTTTCAAGATTTTGAACAGAAAATTTAGAAGCATACAAGAATAGAAAAGCATTTTTTTCAAAAGTCACGAAAGTCGTACGAAAAAGTAGAATTTTCCACCAAAATATATGAATACTAAATAAAAAATATAACAACAGACTGTTTAATTAACACAAACGAAATTTCAACCAACAATAGTTGAATTTTTTTATTGGATTCTAACATTTAATTCTCATTTAAGAAAAAAAAAAAACGAGAAAAAGGCGAAGTTTTTTGAAAACTCGGAAAATAGAGGAATATGCACTAAGAAAATCGGGAAAAAGAGGGATATAGTGGAAAATAGTGGCAATGGAACTAGTGTTCTGAAGAGTTTAAGTGCTCGTAAAAATTCTCACGAGCATGAGTATATGCCCGGGAATATGCTCGACCTTTATGTGCTTTTAGAATTAAATGAGCATTTTTGAGCATTTTGAATTAGGATTTAAACAATCGTATTTTCTACTTTCAATAATAATAATTACATTGTTTAAATTTCGCGGGAAAATGCACCGCTTTTAATTCAACTCAAAACATTAATTTTCTAAAAAAAAGACTCATTTTAAACAAATCACACGAATTTTCATCTGAAAAAAACCAGTTTTCAACCAAAATTAGAACAGTTGAAATGGCAGAAAAATAAATGTTCAACAGAAATAAAAATTTCAACAAGATATTTTTTTTTTCATTGAAACAAATTATTTTTCAACAAAAAACGTAACAATTGAATTTTTAGTTGGGAAAATCAATTTTCTATCAAAAAAATGAATTCTCAACATAATAATTCAATCTGAAACTAAAAAAGATAAATTTACAAACCAAACATATAATATTCAAAATTTGCAGTTAGAGAAGAATATTTAAAAAAACGAGTTTTCAGTAGAATTAATTAATTTTTAACTGAAAATATAATTTTTCAAGCGAAAATGGAATCGTTATATCTTCAGTTGAAAAAAAAGGACCAACTGAAAAGAAATGAACTTTCAACCAAAGAAATTAATGTTTAATCACAATGATGAATTTTTAAACAAAAATATTAAATTTTGACCAAATAGTAGACTTTTCAATCCAAAAGATGAATTTTCTATCAACAAAAAAAAAACGAATTTTCAACTAAATAGTTTTTTTCCAATGAAAGAAATGAATTCTTAACAAAAAAATAGAATATTTCAAGTGATTTTTCAACTAAAATGATGAATCTTCAATTTAAAAAATTTAATTTTGAACCAAATACATTGTTTTTCAAAAAATAGTTCAATTTTCACGGAAAAAATTAATCTTCAAGAAAATGAAAGTAAATGTTAAACGAAATAGTATAATTTTCAACTAAGAAAAAAATGTTTTTTTTTATAACAAAAAATTATTTTTAACGACGTAATTCAATTTTAAACTAAAAAAGATACATTTACAAACCAGAAATATAATATTTTAATTTTCAGTTACCGAAGTATATTTAGAAAAAATGAGTTTTCAGCGAAATTAATTAATTTTCAACTAAAAATATAAATTTTCAAGCGAAAATGGAATAGTTATATCTTCTATTAAAAAAATTAATTTCAACCGAAGAAATTAATTTTCAATCACAATGATGAATGTTCAACCGAAAATATGAATTTTTGACCAAATAGTCGATTTTTCAACCCAAAATATGAATTTTCTCTATCAACAAATAAAAAAGAATTTTCAGCCAAATAGTTTTCTTTTTAGCCAAAGAAATTAATTCTTTAAAAAATAGATTCATTATATTTTCTACTGAACAGATAATTTTTTAACGAAACAGATTACATTTCTATCAAAAAAACTAAATTTGGCAGAAAAAATGGAATAGTTAAAGTGAATTTTCAACTAAAATTATGAATTTTCAATTTAAAAAAATGTAATTTTCCACCAAAAATAAATCAGGATAATTTTCAGTTCCTAAAATAAATTTTCGAACAAAAAACGAACGAATTGTCAACAAAACTGTTAAATTTTCAAACAAAAAGGTGAAATTTCAACAAATGAGAGTACTCTTTTACCAAAAGAAAACGGATTTTCAACGAATAGTTGAATTTTAACATAAAACAGATGAATTTACAACTAAAAATAGGATACCCATTTAAATTTTCAGTAAAAATGTTAATTTCAAATCGAATTAAAGTAAATTTTCAACGAAATAGTATAGTTTTTTACCAAGAAGACCACATTTTTATCAAAAAGGATAAATTATCGACAAAAAATGGAACAGTCATATTTCCAGCTTGAAAAATTAATTCTAAACAAGAAAAAAACCAATTTCCAATCAAAACGGTCAATTTCCAACCGATAATATGAATTTTCTTACAAAATAGATTAATTTTTTAACAAAGTACATGAAGATTCAAACAAATATTTTAGTTTTTTAAGGAATTTCCAACCAAAAAGATGAATTAGTCACCAAAAAAATGTAATATTCTCCAACATAATTTGAATTTTCAACAAAATACAGGAATTTTAAACGAAAAATTTGAATATTCAATTTAAGAAGATAAATTTTAAAATGAAAAATGTACGAGTTACATTTTCAGTTAAAATAATTAATTATCATCTAGGAAACATTATCGTCAACAAAAGAATTAAATTTTGAACAAAAGAAGGAGATTTTACCTAGAATGATGAATCATCAACCGAATAAGTGAATTTTTAACAAAGTAGTTCCATTTCCAACTAAGTAGTTGAATTTTCTACCAAAAAAGATAAATTCTCAACGAAAAACGTGATATATTATATTTCAACCACAAAAAGGATTTTGATTTTATACCAAAATGGCTTGAATCTTCAACCAAAACAGATTAATTTTCAACCAAATAGTGGCGACTTTTAGCCATAATAGTAAAATTAATTTCAACCACAGTTTATCGAAAATTCCCTAAATCTGTCAGGTTTTTCCTGACATTCTCTGACTTCCTGGAATTACCTGAACAGTAGCAACTCTGTAATTTAAAAAAAGTATATATTCATTTCACTTTAGAATGTTTTTGTAAAAATATATGTATTAATTATAACATATGTTTGTTTAAGCAATAAATGCTTTAAATTCCATTAAATTCTCTATAAATGCTCTGTTTGAGCGTGAATGCTGAGCATAATCTCGGGAGCATTTGCTCATCATTAATTCTTGAGCATTTAAGAACTCAAAATGGAACATACTACTTTATCTAGACTCGAAATTGTCGTTTTCGCATTTTTTAAAGTTGTGCATTGTAATGCACGTCTTTCCCCGATTTACACTTAAAAAAATGTTTGTTTGAGTCAAACAAATTCTTTCTTTGATAAAGAATCGAACAAATATTGGGTTGAATTAAAAAAATATTTGTCAGATCCAAATAAACTTTATTTGATTGAAACACACCATTGTTTAACTCTAACAAATTTTATTTAAATCAAACAAATTCTATCTTTGATATGGGTTCGAACAAATGTTTGTTTAAATCAAACAAAACCTTTCTTCGATATAGACATATAAAGCCAAACAAATAATTTATTGAAATGAAGAAATATTTGTCAGACCCAAATAAAATTTATTTGAGTGAAACACACCATTGTTTAACTCTAACAAATTTTATTTAAACCAAGTAAATTCTATCTGTGATATAGGGTAAATCAAATATTTGAGTAATTCCAGCAAACATTTTTCTGAGTGTAAAATTGGATTTTTTGTCGTTACTGGCCTTTCTAAATGGATTTCAATCTGATCCAGAAGAGGTTTTGCTGATGTCTATATCATCACTATAATAGAACAGATTTCGACATTAAACTCTTAAATATTTTCTGGTATCCTTGTTTCATTCAATTTTCATGACTGATGTGAAGTTGTACAAAGCAGACAAAAAAAAACTAATCTGCACATCAAAATCAATGAAAACGGAAAAAAATAATATAAGTCACAAATTAAGAAAGACCGTAACACGTAAACTGCTCTGCTAAAAACAAAAAGAAAATAGGAAAGATGTGAACAAATTTTTCATCCAAGTATGCATAATAATAAATAGGAATCAATAAAATCACTGTATAAACTGAATATCAATTCAATGAAGGCATGCTAAGGCTGAATTTGACAATATTTTTGAAATTATTGGAACCTTCAGGAAATCGTTAAAATTTTTCTGAAATATTTTAAATCTATTTGATATATTTGCTGAATCTTTGAAATCTTTTGGGAATCATTGCAATCTTTGTGAACTTTTTGTTACCTGCAATCTATTGAAGTTAACCTTACAATAACCAAAAATTATGAAATTTTACGTATAAATGCTCTATATTTAACGGTTGTAGCTATTCCATTTTTTTACATTGAGTGAGAAATAATAATATATGTTAATAGATCTAATTAAAATTTTGTTCAAATATAAAAAGACAAAACAACGGATGATTTCATGGAAATTTGAAAAGTTATTTTCTAAAAAAATCTCCCATTAAACATTTTTTTATTTCTTCAATAAATTGAATACAATGTGTATCTACTGCATATTCTGTTAGTTTTTTTTATGAACATCTTATTACTATTGATTGTTATAAATAACTAGATCATTATTTCATTACTTTTGATTTAATTGAGATATTTTAATTCCCATTCCAGATACTGGTGTAGTCTATCGTCCATTTTTAAAATCCGTTGGGAAATTTTCAAAAGTTGAAATTCAAGAATTCTGAATCAGACTAAAATCAAATTCAAAATCTCATTTAACGTCCAATAATCAACTCAGTATATAGAATTCCTGAAAATAAAACAAGAATTCAACGATAAAATTTGGACAACCACCACAAAATGCTTCTATTGCAATTCCTAAAAAACAAAATAACAAAATTTGTTTCTTTGGACAAAAATAAAAAGGAGGAAAGAAAAATGAGAAGGCAACCAACCCAATGCCCTTCCCTTTCTTTTTTATTTCTTTCTTTTTTTTCATTTTTATTATTATCAAATCACAATAAAGAAGCATGCAAAGTATTTACCAACGTTTCGGTGCTCACACTGCACCTTTATTTTCTCATTTTTCTTTCCTCTTTTTTATTTTCGTTCAAAGAAACAAATTTTTTTATTTTGTTTCTTAGGAATTGCAATAGGAGCATTTTGCGGTGGTTGTCCAAATTTTATCGTTGAATTGTTGTTTTATTTTCAGGAATTCTATATATTGAATTTTCAGAAGATTCAAAATTCCTTAAATCACGTCGATTTTTTTGAAAATACAGAAAAAATATTTCGCCCATAACTATATTGATATAAAAAACTATATTTTTGTTTAATTGAAAAAAATATATCAGGGTGAAAATTTGAAAAAGAATTTTCAAGTTAAAGGTATATAAGAGAAACTTGTTTCTTTCGATAAAATGTTTATGTATGTATGTTTAATTTGATAAATCACCACAAAAAATGGATTTTGACTATTTATCTACTTTTCGCAGAAAAACAGTCTAAATTTTTTACACTTTAACATAATGGTATGTCTTAAACTCAGTGAGAATTTTCTGGATCGAAGCAACATTGATCTAAATTTAAGACTTCATTTTCTGAAGTCTATAAAACCCATCCTCGTTTGGATGATTGCCAATATCTTCTCGTGCTTTTTTCTTCATTTCATCTCATAATAAACACATATGTGACGTGCGCCGAAGAAAGTGGGCTTACTCTGAAAAGTGAGATTTTTCAGGGCGAGTGGTCGAAGTCGGCCGGAGAGACGCGACTTTTAGGAGAGAGGGAAGACTCACGAAATCTTCCCTCTCCACTTAGCACTGCATTCTCACGAGGAAAGAGATAGATCGTAGACGCGGCTCACGGACGGGTATAGATGAGACGCGGAGATGTAGTGGTGAGTGGTGAGAGGCGTTTCTCGAGCTCTCGAGCGAAAGCCTGATTTCTCGGGTACCTAATAACTTAATTATTAGCAATAATAACGTTTGAAAATTCTTTTCGATGGTTTCATCAAAAAGAGCAACTCAAAAACTATCGAAAGTTGTAAAAACCTCGATTTCCATTTTTTTAGAAGAAGCCCCCTTTCTTCAGCGCACGTCACATATTCAAATTACTTTTATGAATCAATATTCTAATAATTTTTAAAATAATCAAATTATTAACATGTGGTAACTATGGTGATATACCGTACGTTCCGACGACAGTTTCACGGCGTTGCTGCCATTAAAGGGAAGTCCGAACCGGATTATCATTATCACGGGATTCACACAGGAATCATTTATGAACTGCCGCAGTCATGTTTTTCTGATTCCCAGATTCCTCAGTGAATAGCCCCTCGAAATATTTAATAAATAGATTTAATATAATTCAATTTTTAAAATCTTGGAAATCTTTGTGCAATCTTTGAAATATTTCTCAAATATTTGAAAATCATTGCGTGATATTTGCAAATTTTTTGAAACATTCGATAACATTTGTGAAATTATTAAAATCTTTGGAAAAACATTTACGTCTTAGTGGAATATATTTTTAATCTATCCGAAATCTTTAAGAGATCACTGAAATCTTTGTGAAATTTTTATAAAATGTTTAAGATACCTTTACAAATCTTTGCAAACATTTCTGGACATTTTTGAAATATGTAGTAATATTTGTGAAATTATTGAAATCTTTGACAAATCATTGAGATCATTATGAAATCTTTCAAATTTTTCTGATATCTTGAGAAATCCTTCTGATATCATTAGAAATCTTTGCGAAATATTTTCGAAGTATTTGGTAATATTTGTGAAATTATTGAAATCGTTGTGAAATTTTTCTGATATCTTCAGTTTTTGCGAAATATTTTTAATATTTTTAAAATATTTGTGAAGTCATTGAAATCTTTAGTATCTTTGAGAAATCTTTTTGATTTATAGAAAATCTTTGTGAAACAAGTGAAGTCTTTGTAAAATCTTTTAAATCTATCCGTAATCTTTGCGAAATATTTGTAAACTTTTTTTAATCTTTAGGAAATCGTTCAAAACTTCGTAAGATCTTTCTGAAATCTTTGGAAATCTTTGTGAAATCTTTGGAATATTTTTGAAACATTTTGCAATATTTGTGCAATATTTGGCGAAATTGGTAAAATATTGAAATACTTGCGAAATCTTTGGGAGATCATAAAAATATTGGTTCAATGCTATGAATTGAAGAATGAATAAAAAAATTCATAAATTTTCAAAATTAAAACATCTCAAGCAATTTTAAGCAAAAAACATCAATTCATACATTAAAATTTGTTTTGAAATCTTTTTAATTATTCTCTCAAAAACTTGTTTCATATTTTTTTCCATTTTTCAGGAATCTAATAATGAGTTTTTTATCTTAGAATTCGTATTCTTCGTATTATTTTTTGAAAATCATGCAGAAGTAAAGAAAAAATACTTTAAAATCATCCAGATTCTTTATTGGAAATTCAGAAATTCTTTTTAAACATTTGTAAAAAATTATTGTTTGTTTCTCTAGGAATTGTGATACAAATTTTTCATTAATTCAAAACTTTTAAAATGCTTAAAAAACTTATAGATTTTGTGTTCGAAATCATTAAAAATGTACATTGTGTCTTAAATTGTTTGAAATTTTTTCTCCTTTCAAATTATTTTTGAGTCTTTTCAATACTTCTGATTATATTTCAAACTTCCTTAATTATTTTACAAATTATTAATTGTTCAATTGTTATTTACCAATCAAGTGAATTTAAATTATGTTTTTAAATATTCTCTGGAAAGTAATTTCTCAATATATAAAACCAACAAAAATTTTCGAAGTAAACTTAAGAATTTCTTTCATTTTTTTGAACCTTTAAAGATCCTTAAAAAGCGTTAAAACTTTATTTCGGAATCTTCAAAAACCTAAATTCATTTTTTCAATTTTTGAAATCTTTTCCAGTTTTAAATTAAGTTTGGATCTTCTCAAAATTTGTGAAAATCTCTAAAAGTAACTAAAATTTCTTTCAAACTGATCAGTGTTCTATTATTATTTATGCATAAAAATTCAATAATTTCACTTACATATTTCAATATGGTTAAACAGATCAATTAAAATTATTCAAATATTGAAATTAGAATGAGAAGTCAAATATTTCTTAATATTCCAAAAAATTTGATCCTCAATTTAAAAAATTCAAATTAAGTGGGTAAAAATAAAATATTTTTGATTGAAACAATATTCGAATAGGATTTGGAATTGTAATTTCTAAATATGTATTCCTTCAGGAATACAAAATGAAATTTTCAAATAGAGAACTTCAATTTGTTATATATTTTTAACCGAAAAATGAACCTTAAATTGAATTTAAATATAGAACATTCTTCCTTCAATTATAATCATCAGCAAAAGATAAAATTGTCGACACGAAATAATTACATTTAAAACTAAAAAAATAAATCATCCGACAAAAAAATTAATGCTCAACAAAGCAGTTCACTTTTTAACCAAGTAGTTGAATTTTCGACCAACAAAAATGAATTATCAGCGAAAAATGTAATGGTTTATATTTCATTGAAAAAATATTATAATTCTGAATCAAGAATTTCAAGAAAATTCAACAAAAAAACGACAAATTGTCCAAAAAAAATTTAACAAAAGAGTTCAATTTTCATTCAATCATTTAAAGTGTGAATTTCTCCATTAATGAAGATAAATTACAAGAAATCGAATATACAAAGAAAGTTTTAATAAAAAGCCGATTTGCGAGTAATGTTTTTTCATTTGATTTAAGACACGCTTTACTTTCAAAATCAAGTACAACCTTGAATACTTCAATCAAAATATTCAATTTTGGAAGTTTCAATATTTGAATGTATTGATAAATATAATAATAATGTGGTATTCAAACATTTTACAAATTCAAAATACCGCAATTATCAAAACGGTCTTCTTAAAAATTCGTTTTGTGGTTGAAAAATGATTTTTTCAAAAGAAAATTTAACTATTCTATTTTTGGTCTTAAATTGATCGTTTTGAGTTGAAAATTTAAGTATCCGGTTGCAATTTTTCCTCTCTCTTGACTGAAAAATCTTTTCAGTTGCAAATTTTAATTTTCCGAATCAAAAATTAAATCTCTTTTGGTTCAAATATCAACCACTACATTTTTCGTTCAGAATTCATCTTTTTGGAATCAACATTTAATTGGTTGAAAGTTAAACTCTTTTGTTTAAAATTAATTCATTTGACTGAAGATTCATCATGTTAATCAAAAATTGATCTCTTCGGCTGAAAAATAAACTATTTTGTCAAAAACTCGCTTTTCTTTGGCTAAAAATTATTTTTTTAATGATCATCTAACTATTCTAGTTGAATAATGAACTATTCTTTTGAAAATTTGTATTTTGTTTTGTTTCGATTGGAAAAAATTTTTTTAAACTTAAAACGTTTAGTTGAATATTTCATTATTTTGGTGAAAAGTTCATCTCTTTGGTTAAACTGAACTAAAAATTTATTTATTCAATTTGTGTTTGAAAATTATTGTTTTATCTGAAAATTAGTCCTCTTTAGTAGAAATCAAGCCTTTTAACTTGAAATTCAATTATTTCTGTTGAAAATTTATCATTTTAGTTCAAAATTCATCACTGTGGTTGAACATTCATTTTGGTGGAAAGTTAATTTATTTATCTGAATATTTACCTATTGCCTTGTGTGTAGAATTTTCATTTCATTTCAAACTTCAATTAAGTGGTTGAAAATTGATCCTTTTTAGTTGAAAATACCACTATTTGGTTAAAAAATCATCTTTCCTGTTGAAAATGCAATATTTTTTCTCGAAAAGTTAGGAATTTGAAGCTTTTTAAATCGAATTTAATACTACCCTCAATAATTTAACCTCAACATGCACTACATTTGAAGTAGAAGAAGGTCAAATAAAAAATTGTTTCAATCATTATTCAAATTTATCAAATTTAGCGACAAAATGAATAAATGATTGAATATATTTCTAGTATTATTTAATCATTAAATTATTCGATAGTGCTAATATGTTTAAGAATATCTTGTTATATAATTTGTCAAATATTTCTAGATTAAATAAAATTACTTGAATTCCTAGAAAACAAACATTATACATAATAAACTGAATTTTGAACCAAGAACTTGAATTTCCTACAAAAAACACGAATTTGTGAAAATACATAAATTTTGAACCGTTTTGTGGAATTTCAAACCAAAAATGGAATAATTAAAAGTTCCGATAACCAATAAAAAGAATTTTCAACAAAGTAGTTCAAATTTCAAACAAGTAGTGGAATCTTCATCCAAAAAAGATGAATTCCCAGAAAAAAAATCATAGTTTAATTTCCGAAGGTCTTTCGAGATATCGAAATTATAAATATATTTTTGCAAGCAATTTTCTTTGTCGACCATTGTTCCAGCATACTCTACCCAGGGGTTAGGGTTAGGGTTAGGGTCCGCACTGGACCCTTTAATTTCTTAAGGGCTCGGTCCGGACCCGAACCTTTGATATTCTTAAGGGTCTAAGTCCGAACCCGGACCCTTTAATTAAATTTTTATGGGCCCGAAACCGGAACTTTTAAACTCTTATGGGTTCGGGTTCAGACCAGACCCTTAAGGAACCCTTTCATATCGCATCCAACCTGGAAGGTTCCTTGAATTATATTTGAAAAATTAACAAAGGCGATTTGAGAGAGAGAGAGAGAGAGAGAATTTAATTAGATGTATCAAAATTATTGAGTTAACTTGAGATTGCGCAAAAGTTTTCGCCGAGAACTAAGGATGCGCAGGAATGTAATACTTCTCATTATTCTGTGGAGAAAAGTTACGGGGCATTCGTGGCTGCGCATCGAAGTTTAATGGCATATATGACTGCGCAGTAAAGTTTCACGGAATTTACAGCTGTACAGTGAAGTTACATGACACTCACAGATGCGCAGTATAGTACATGGCACTTATGGCTGCGCAGTAAGGTGAGGGTTTGCTTTAGATGCGCAGTAGAGTTATATATTAACTATATACCTTAAGGGGTAATAATAGATGCGCAACACAAATACATAACACACATAAGCACAGTAAAGTTGCAAAGCATGCTTGACTGCTAAGTACGGTTAGGGAGTACATGGGAGTACAGGGCATTCATGGAATTCACAGAATTCATGAAACTTACGGAATTCCCGGTAAGGATGTAATAGAAGGAATTCATGGCATTTATGAAAGTCGAGGAATTCACGGAATTTACGGAATTCTCGGAATTTATTGAAATCACGAAATTCATAATTTCAGTGAATTCCATGAATAAAGTAAATTCTGTGCATATCGTGAACTGCGTGAATTTCATGAGTTCAATGATTCCCGTGAATCTCATGTATTCCAAGAATTTCGTAATTTTCTTGAGTTTCGTGAATTCCGTGAATTCCATCATTTCCACGAATTTCTTGAATTGCATTGATTTCACGAATATCGTGAATTCCGCGAATTCTATGAAAGTCATGAACTCCGGGAATTCTATAAATGCCGCGAATATCGATAATTGAGTGAAATCCATGTATTCCATAATTGCGCATCCATAAGTACCTCCTAACCTTACTGCGCAGTCATTAATGCCTTGTAAGTGCACTGCACACACGCAAGTGTCATCGAAATTTACTGCGCAGATTCAAACTCTATGTTACTCTGATACGCATTTATAAGCATCCCCTATCCTTGATGCGCAGTCACTGGTGTCTTCCAACTGTACTGCGCACCCACAAGTGTTATGTAACTGTACCGCACATCTATAACTACTCCCTGACCTTACTGCGCAATCATAAATGTCACGTAACTGTACTGCACATCCGTATGTATCACAGAACTCTACTGCTCATACAATATTGTTATGTAACTCTACTGCGCATCTGAAGGCAAGTTCCATTCACACTGCGCAGCCAGAAGCGCTGCATCCCATACTGCGCATCTGTAAGTGCCACGTAACTGCACGGCGCAGCTGTAATTTTACTGCGCAGAATATTGCGAATTGTCACTTTTCTGCGCATCCTAAGCTCCCGGCATAATCATTTGCGCAATCTCAGTAACAGTGCAAAAAACCATGTTAATTTCATAGTAGAATCTTTAGAACATCGGTTGCTTAATGATGAAATAAAAGACTTAAATATTATTAATATTATATCATATTATATTATTATATTATATATATAATTAAAAAAAAGTTAAACAACCACCGCAGGGTACCACTAAGAGCAACTGCCATCTGGAAAAAATGTCAATGGCCCCCAGTAGAACCGCGGTAAAATACACCTATGGCCACGTCTCACATCCGTGAGATGGGTGGTCACAGGGCACGACGAAATCACAACGACAGGCCGGCGAAACCCTCGTGTGTCTTGAGGACACGAAGCGACCCAAGGATGACAGCTTTCTGCATCCATCTCGCAAGAGCCTTAGCATATTTTTGGCACGCGGGTATGGCTTTAAGGTTACGAACCAGCGATAATTTCACACCTCCGAGAGCACCTATCACAAGAACAATTACTCGTACCGAATATTTTGGGTACAGTCGACGCAGCTCTCTTTTAAGGTCTTGATATCTCTCCTCTTTTTCTTTCTCCTTTGCAGTGATGTTGTATTCGGATGGAGCCGAGAATTCGATCACGAATATAGTTCGTTTCTCGAAGTGTTGGAGAACAATGTCAGGCCTCGAGTGCGCAACGGAGACTGCTGCCCGAAAATCGTAGTTCCAGAAAATCTGGCACTTCTCGTTTCGGACAATTGACTCTATATCAGTAGATAACCCTAGCCATAGGACGGCCTCTGATTGGTCGAGAGGCGTGTCCTAAAAAGGAGGGGTGGGGGGTAGGGAAGGAGCGTGCCCTCCCCTAATTGGTCGAGGGGCGTGGCCTTATTACAAAATGGCGGTCATTAAGGGGGTGTGTCCTAATTACAAAATGGTGACTATTAAGGGGTGTGACCTAATTCCAAAATGGCGGTCATTAAGGGGTGTGGCCTAATTACAAAATGGCGATTATCATTATTGATTGAATGTATGATTCTGAGTTGGAAAATGGGAGGGGGCCCCACCCCCCTCCCAGCGAATGAAAATATCGAAGTTAAAAAATGGGAGGGGGCCCCACCCCCTCCCTGTGATGATTCTTCAATGAACATTTTTTGTCTTGAATAGGGAGGGGGCCCCCCACCCCCTCCCTGTTATTCTAATATTAAAGGACGATTAGTAAAAGGAGGCAACTAATTAAAATGCAAATTAATTAATTATTCTTATCTTATTCTCTATCTATCTAGGTTGAAAAAAGGCTTGTTAAAATAACAACAAAGTAATAATTACTTAAAGGTATGTATGATATTTAATTCACTAATTAAACTATTCTATGTGACGGGTAGTAAATATACACATTTTTTTTCGAAATTATAATTCCATATCTGTTTTTATTGAATTTCCAACAAAATACATTTAATTATGAACGTGTAGAAAAGATAAGTTCAACTTCGCCAACAATGTATGAAAGTAAGATGGTTGTCAGTTCCATAAACACGATTTCGAAATACAATTCAACGAATTGTTTATCAAGTTTTGTTTGAACCTGACTTTTCAAGTATTCAGATTTAAACTTTATTATTTGACAGATTAACTCCTCATTTGGTGAGTTTACATTTTCCGAGACTAAATAACTGACAATCGTTTCTATTAGGAAATCTTTACATCCTTCTACGTTTTTCACTAATCGTTGAATTCTTCTGAACCTTTCATCTACGCACACAATAGCATTTTTCAATCCTTCGAAACTTGACTTCTGTAGAACTATTTCCGGTGTATATAGCTTCTTCTTCTTGGCCTCCATCTGTGCCTGGTCAGGTCCATTGTTAGTCTCGTCGTTGCGTTCCTTGCCCTCCCGGAGAATTATTGCCTTGTTCCCGTGAGCCGTCGTAAACAGGAGCGTGTATTTACCCAATTCAATGGTTTGCAGGTATAAAGGTGAATTCCCGAAACAGAAGTATGGTTCTATTATATCCAAGTGTTGTTGGAGTTTTGTCCAAGTTGCCGAGTCGAAGGTAATTCCACTACCTGAACTGTTCATAACTTTAATAGCTGGTTGAAATTTTCCATTCGATTGAACTTCCAGTCCAATTAGAATTGTCTTGGAAAATGAATGATTAAGTCCGTAAAGAGTAGGTAGAATCATTTGTTGGGTGGTTCTCTTCGTGAAATTTGTAGACATCATGACCAATAGTTTTAGAGCAGTTTTCGTGAGTATTTGTTTAAGAGGCAATGACTTGGGTTTGATCCTTTTTATTTTTTGTGTTTCAGAAATAGTTTTATTAGTCTGAGAGTCCGACGTATCTTCGATAGTTTGAGTGGCCATGGACTTTGAAAAATCAAAGACCTGCGACGATTCCACGTCTACTGAATCGATGTTAACTTGCGACATAGTGGTTCGTTCAGATATAAAAACTCAACTGATTCAAAGAGGTTCCTCACATGGTTTTATATATGTGAAATATTTGAGGAGTGAGGATAGCATTCTTTGTTGAGTGGGGAGATCCATATGTGGCGAGCGTGGGAATAACCGTTATGTCACACATGGAAAGAAAGAATATAATACCGTATTTCCTAGAATTTACACAATAGACCATGTGTTTCATAGAAATCATACAAAAGAATCCATATGTCAACGGAATTGAACAAAAGAACACATGTCTATCATAAATCATACAAAGTAATCCTAATTTCCAGGAAAATTACACAAAAGGACACGTGTGTCCTATAAATTACACAAAAATCTATATGTCATGGAAATCACACAAAAGAATATGTGATTTATGTAAATAACACAAAAGAATCCATATGTCATGTAATTTACACAAAAGGACACCTGCATCTCATAAATCGTAAAAAACAATGTGTATTTTCTGAAAATTAGACAAAAGAACACGTGTGAGTTTAAAATCATACAAAAGAATTCACAATATGTGATTTACACAAAATAACACCTGCATGTCATAAATAAAGATGAAAGAATTCGTTTTTCTAAGAATTCAACAAAAAAAACATTTTTTTCTTGTAACAATTACCAGGAAATATCCATTTCCCAAAAAAATATACAAAAGTTTGTGAGTTTCAAAACCATAAATTAGTTATGTGTCGTACAGTACGAAGAAGTCGAATAAAAAAAGCACATGCTTTCAGAAAACTAACCAATTGTAATGGAAAGTTATAAATTACGCAGATGGTTATCGAAAGGATAGATGAACAATTGTGAAAGAGATTTCCAAAAAAAAAAAAAAACGCAGTGACGAGATATAAGACTTCAGGGTTTTACTACCTTACGGCTATTGAAACCAAAAACCATTGGTAAATTTTTCGGAAATTGAAATAATAGAATGTAACCATGAAAAGGTTCTCAAAAATTTTCCGCCTTAAGATGAAAAAACAGGATACAAATTTTTTCGTTGGAAATAGAGAATGATCATTGAAAACGAGTGTATGATCTTTTGTGAAACAAGTGACAATACATCGATTTTAAGATCTTAGTACGGTCACTCATGAAAAACAAGAAGAAAAAACGGGGTTTTCAGTCGAATTGTATTGGAAGTATTCTTTTGTGAGAAGCGGAAGCACCTGCAGTGAACATTTAGCTACATACCAAAATATAGACTAAAGCAGTCCAGTTTTTTTATAGTCGTACCGGTTAAAGAACTGAATCCTGTAGAGATAATAAATTAGACCTGATAGTATTGAAAATTACCTGCTATTCTATGGTGTGAAAATCATGGAAAATCTGAACAACTGTTTGAGGAACAGAAACACATAAAAAACTTTTCCATGAAAAGCACGACCAGCTCGTAAAGGGTGTCGATGCTAAAATTTCAAAAGGTAGGTAGGTACCCTTACAACAGAGATACAGGAGTACGTCAGGTACTGGTGACTCATTGTCCTAAGAATTCATAGCTCTGTAGTCAATTCCTGAGATGCAGTGGACGAGTTTCCGAAATCATAGAAGAGGTACAATACAAAGCATGTAGGTGGAGGGGTAGATATCAACTGCTCTTAAATAGACACCCTCTAGCCCTCTCGTCTCAGTTTTGGTTCAAACTTCTTGACCTACGTTTATTTTAACAAGTCTCGGTTAAAACTCTCTAGTAAAAATGGTTCTTGTCGAAGAAATCATTCGCGCTCTAATCGAAATTAGTGGTCGATTGATGACTGAAGAGTGCACGTGGCATATGCATAATATTCTGCATATGTGTAATACCGAGGAGATATTTCGTATATCTCAATTGCTAGCTTCTAGCAATTCGTTAAGACTCGCGTATCAGTATTATGTTCAAAAAAGTGGACAATGTGCACACATCATTCACCAAAATTTCAGTAAGTGCTTTTCTCATATATTGCGCGTGTGAACTATGGTGTGTGTTTATAATTATGGTTTGTGTTATAATTTCTTGTTTTAATTATAGTGTTCAACGAAGTAATGGCGATGCCCATTAATTACCCCCAAAACGACATCCCTGCTGTGATAGCCCATCAGGACTACTCTCCTGACCTCAGCAATGACAATTACAACGCTGAGGCAGACCTTGTGAATGTTGACATAGCAGAGGACGTGCATGTGGAAGAAGAAGAGGTTATGTACGAGGGAGAAGTGTTTCTCGATGAGAACGACGAGGATGATGATGATGAAGATGAAAATGAAGGAAGGGACTACCAGCGTGAGGTTCACGACGATGTCTGGGACGACGTTCCATCGATGTTAGGGGATGACTTTTGGAATCCCACAAATGAACGATCTGGTGAGTTTTTTTTTCACTCAATTTTCATCATTTATGACATTTTGATTAGGATTTGAAAAATATACGAACAATATTATTGTCAAAAAATGAAGTTATAATCTTTCAGCTCTTGCAATATAATAGGAAGGGCTGAATAATTTTTTGTTAAATTCAATGTGAAAAAAAATGAAAAAATTTGAAATCTTTAAAAATGTTTCGAAATCTTTTGGAACATTTGAAACATATCAATTGTTTGAAATAATGAATAATCTTAATGGAATCATTGAAATATTTTTCAATCCTTTTGATTTTTTTCTACCTTGAAAAATGTTAGTGTAATCTTTAAAATACTAGAAAAAATCCCTATCGAAGTGTTTCAAACCTGTGAAATATTTGAAAATCATGCAAAACATCGAAATCTTTTCAAATCTTAAAAATATTTGTGAATTCTGGAAAAATTTTATAAAATCATTGAAATGTTTTAAAATCTTTAAAACTGAAATCTTTCTTTAAAATTTTAATTTTCTTTCAATGTTGAAAATTATTTGCCTACATAGAGTCTTAATGGAATAATTGAATAAATGTGAAATACTTGAGAATTTTTTCGAAATTTTTGAAGATTTTTTGAAAGGTTTAACATTTTTTTCAAATAATATAAAACCTCTATGAAATTATTGAAATATTTCGAAATCTTTGTGGTTTATTCTATCTTGAAAAATCATATGAAATCTTTGAGATATTTTAAAAAATCACCATTAAAATATTTAAAATTTTTTAAATCTTTTAAATGTCTGAGAAATCTTGAAAACTATTGGAAATATCAGAAAATCACTCAAATCTGACTAACCACCAAAATCATTTAAAATATTAAAAATATTTTTTAAATCTTCAAATTTTTATAAAATCAATGAAATATTTTGAAATGTTTGGGATTTTCTATCTTGAAAAATCACATGAAGTCTTTTAAATATTTTAAAAAATCATCATTCAAATATTAAATTTTTTTTAATCTTTGAAATGCGTGAGAAATCTTGAAAACTTTTAGAAATATCAGAAAATCATTAAAATCTGTCAGACCACCAAAATCACTTAGAATATTAAAAATTATTTTCAAAATCTTCAAAATATTTATAAAACCAATGAAATATTTTGAAATCTTTGTGATTCTTTTGTAAACATTAAAAAATCTTTAAAATATCTTAAAATCTTTTAAACCTTCGGAATGTTTTCAAAAATATTTATTCTTTTTTAATGTTTGAAATTACCTGGTTAAATGAAGTGATTCTCATATGACTGAAAAATTTGAAATTTCTGCCAATTTCGTAAGAGATTAAAAAATTTGTTTCAGTATTAAAATTCTTTATGAAATCATAGAAATATGTTGAAATCTTTCTAATTTGTTTCATCTTGAAAAATCAGTGCCGAATTTTTTCAATATTCAAAAAATATATATAGAAATCTTTGAAATCTTTGAAACTTCTGTTTAAATTTTTTATAAATCTTGAAAAATCTTTGAAATATCTGATAATCCGTGAAACCTTTGAAATCTTTTTAAATTTTAGTGAATGCACCAAAATCGATTAAATTTTATACGAGATTTTCGAAATATTTTTTTCAACACATTTTTTATTTTATTCAGTTCAAAAAAAATTTTTTTTTACTAAATAATATCGATATTTTACAGAAAACGATAACCTAATGGTTCTGGCTGATGTTGCCACCACCGAAAGGTTACGTCATCCCGCAACAGAGGATGAGAGGCCTGAAGAAGAAGAAGTCACTATCCACCAAGTTGGAGGTGGCGCTGCAGCTAGTCACCAGTGCGACCAGCAGCAGCAGCAGCAGCAGAACCAGCCTGAAAATGAGCAAAGGCAACAAGAACAACAGCAGCAGCAGCATGAAACACCAGGTGAGGGGGAGAATTTTTTCCGCATAGAGTATGAGCGATCTCGGTATTACCCAAAATTTAACTTGAATGGGATCGAGATCAAAGTGAATTTTAATGAGCCAAAAAATAATCGAGCTGGTGAGGTCGTCGCGTATTGTGAAGAAGCTGTTAGGGCATTATATAGTTATTTAATGAGTAAAGTCGAAAATAGTGACAGGGTCGGTATTAAATTTAATTCTGATTTTTTTAAAAAGGGGGGTGGGGGGTTATCGTTTAGACCCGCGCATGACCATAAATTTGATGAGTCTTGGAGGGTTTTATTTAGTGTAATTCAAAGCAATGAAGACTTTATAATAGACCAATCATTCGTCATTAATTTCGATTGGGTTAGGGATGAGAGGGGGGCCGGTAGGACAAACGTTCCTCTATCACATGTTGATATAAGCAAGCGTTCGATCTTAACAAGTGTTAAGAAGGACAATCTGTGCCTCCCTCGCTCTATTGTAGTCGCACGTATCCATGCCGAACGTGGGACAATTCGTTCCGGTGCGCTAGCCCGTCGATATGAGCAGGTTCGAAAAGGTAACAGTAGCCTACAGACAACGTTAGCTATTGAACTTGTGCGCGAGGTAGGAATAGTAATCCCCGAAAACGGTTGCGGGATCGACGAAATCCATAAATTGCAATTGCATCTTGTCCCTGACAGGATTGCAATTATTATTTATGAATTTTCTACCTTTGGAAAGGGCGTTAAATCACCCCTTTACAACGGTACTGATCTCGTTACCGTAACAGGTGAAACGGTTTTGTATAATTTAAATATCATGCTCGATAATAAACATTTTTACCCCATATTGAATTTAACGGCAGCGGCAAGTAGCCAAGGATTTTGCATCCCATGCAATAAAAGTTATCTGAATCCTGCTGGGCATAGATGCTCAAACATATGTGCTGCTTGCCGGTCCACAACCCCATGTCAGACTAGCGCAGAAAATCCGAATGTTGTTAATATTAAGTGTAATCACTGTAATAGGTCTTTTCACGGGCAGACATGTTTTAACAATCATATGAAGGCAAAATCTTTCTCCGCAAAAACGTACGTTTGCAACGCTTTACGCATTTGCACGGGTTGCACACGTTTTATTAATTCATGGGTGGAAAGAAACCATGAATGTGGGAAAAGATATTGCTTTAGCTGCAAGTGTCGTCGTGATTCTGATCATCAATGTTTTATTTCTCCTG
Source organism: Andricus quercusramuli (assembly GCA_932178445.1). Classification (NCBI taxonomy): domain Eukaryota; kingdom Metazoa; phylum Arthropoda; class Insecta; order Hymenoptera; family Cynipidae; genus Andricus; species Andricus quercusramuli. The sequence continues at coordinate 23,594 of CAKNXH010064210.1, forward strand.
TTTTGGACAAAGTTGTAAAAAACAATCACCTAATAAGTTTTGTTTTTTATGACTTTGAAACACAACAGTGTGAAAAGCTGCCTGGTGACCCTGATAAAAATGTTCACAAGCCAAACCTCTGTGTGGCACAGAGAGTTTGCACCAACTGTATAGGTCTTGAAAATATGAAAGAAATTTGCCAGCATTGTGGCTTTCGAGAACATATTTTTGAGGGCAAAAATGCAGTTGACCAGTTTGTCGAACTAGTCACCAGGCAACAAAATAAATTCAGTGAAATCATTTGCATTGCGCATAATGCAAAAGCATTTGATTCGCAATTTATTTTGAAATATTTGGTCGAGAGAAAAGGTAGCCGAATCAAGCCCGACATTATAACAAACGGTACGAGTATCATATCAATGAAGCTAGGTCGGGTAAAATTTATAGATAGTTTAAACTATCTACATATGCCCTTAAGCAAACTCCCGAAAGCGTTCGGGTTTGACGGAGTTAAAAAGGGCACTTTCCCCCACCTCTTCAATACACCTGACCACATCAACTACAAGGGTCCTCTACCGCCTTCGGAATTTTACTCTCCAGACACTATGTCTGTAGAGGCGAGAAAAGAGTTTTTTGATTGGTACGAAACTCTTGAAAAAGACCCTAAGTATGTATTCGATTTTAACACAGAACTGATCGAATACTGCATTAACGATGTGGCTATCCTGCGTGCTGCATGCATTGCATTTAGAGATATTTTTCTCAAATGTGCTAATGTATGCCCCTTTTCGGAAAGCGTCACGATAGCCTCGGCATGTTCACGTGTGTTTAGGAAAAACTTTCTGAAACCAGATACTATAGGTATTGTACCTCCTGGTGGCTACCGACGAGCCAACAACCAGTCAAACATAGCCATCGAGTGGTTATTGTGGTGCGAGAAAGAGTTAGGTAAAGAGATCAGACATGCAGGCAGGTCACGTGAATATCGTACACCTGAAGGAATCCTGGTCGACGGTTATTACGAAGACCAGGGAAATAAGTATATTCTACAGTTTCACGGTTGTTTCTGGCATGGGTGTACCGATTGTAGGAAAATCAACCGCGACACACGTCTAAATAATGGGGAATCGTTAGATGAACGTTTTGAACGTACCCGTGCTCAAAGCGAAAAGCTGCGAAAAGCCGGTTACATTGTCACAGAAATGTGGGAATGTAAATTTAAAGCAATTAAACAAAATTCTCCGGATATGATAAATTTTCTGAAAAATCATCCCTTATTATTAGATAACGCATTAAATCCTAGAGATGCATTTTATGGTGGTCGTACGGGTAATACCACATGTTTTTACGAGATTAAGGATGGTGAGACAATACAGTATATAGATATTTGTTCCCTCTATCGTTTCATCTCGAAATATGGAAAATTCCCCGTGGGCCACCCTAACGTACTCGTGGGTGATTTATGAAAAGCTATAGTTGGTGATGGTTTTGAAAATTTGAACAGTTTGGAAGGACTCATAAAATGCCGTGTTTTACCGCCTCAAAATCTCTATCACCCAGTACTCCCTGTTAAAGTACATAACAAACTCATGTTCCCACTCTAGAATGCCTGTTGTGTGAATCTCCAACAGGAAGACTGTCAACATGAGCCTGCTATGCGAGAAATTGAGGGTGTCTGGGTGTCAGATGAGTTGAAAAAAGCGGTGGAAATGGGCTATGAGATAAAATTTATATATGAAATATGGCAATATCAAGTCGTGCAGTACGATCCCGAAACACGGGAAGGTGGTTTATTTGCTGATTATATAAATAGATTTTTAAAGATAAAACAAGAGTCTTCAGGTTGGCCAATCGAGTGTCATGACGAGGCTAGTAAAATAGCGTATCTGGATGAACACTCGACAATCGAGGGTGTTGATTTAGATCGCGAAAAAATTACTAAAAATCCTGGTCTTCGCTCAGTGGCTAAACTCTGTTTAAATTCATTTTGGGGAAAATTTGGACAAAGGGAGAATCTAATGAAATCCTGCTATATAGATTCATTGAAAGACCTTTCACTGCTTTTCGTTAATCCGGAAATAGAGGTCTTTGACTTAACTCCTGTCAATGACGATATGCTTTGTGTCTCGTTTAAATATTTGACCGGGGCTTGTAAACCCTCACCAAATACGAATGTAGTGATTGCCGCCTACACTACAGCCCAAGCTCGTCTAGTATTGTACGACTACCTGTCTCGACTGGGACGTCGAGTACTGTACTATGACACTGACTCGTGCATTTATGTACGTCGAGACGAACCTGGCGAGTATAATCCTCCTCTTGGTCGTCTCTTGGGTCAAATGACTGATGAGCTTGAGGGTGAATACGGTCAGGGAAGTTACATAAAGACCTTTGTTTCCGGAGGTCCCAAGTTTTATGCATATCAAGTGCTTTCAAAAAATGGGAAAACTCACACGAAATGTAAGGTAAAGGGGATTACTTTGAACTATAAGAACTCAAAACTCATCAACTTTAATACAATTCGGGAAATGATTGTAGATAGAGCGGTCGATTCGATCAAATTGAATTTCAGAGCTATTAGACGCACCGCATTTCACGATGTCCTCACAGTTACCGAGTCTAAAACCGTTAAACCCGTTTGCAATAAAAGGCGATTTTTAGAAAATTATGACTCGATCCCGTATGGTTACAAGGGTCCGATCTAGTCCTCAAAAATACTCTGGCTTTCTTTCTCTCTCTCTCACGAGAACATGTATCCATATTTTGAATAATTGAAAATAGGTTGGTATACTTGTTACAAGATGTATGCTTTCGCGTGTGTTTGCGCATGTCTATGTCTATGGACAGTAATCTTATTTCGTTTTTTATTTTTCATTACAGATGGCTCACT
>CAKNXH010064211.1:191-52344 GCA_932178445.1 Andricus quercusramuli
ATTTCAAATGAATACAAAAGATTTCAGAAAAATTTAACAAAGATTTCCAAGATTTCATAAAAATTTTATTAAGATTTCAAAAGAATACAAGAATTCCAAATATTTAAAAAGGGACAGTACACCAAATTTCAAATATTTCAATGATTTCAAAGGTATACGAAAGATTTCACAAATATTGTACTGATGTTAAACTATTTCAAAAGGTTTAAAACAAATTTTGAAAGGTTTCAAAAGATTTTAATGATTTCAAACGAACCCAAAAGATTTCATAAACAAAGATTAAAGAAAGCTTTCACAAATATTTCATAAAAATGTGAAAAAATTTCACAAAGATTTCGAAGATTTAAAAAATTTCATGGATTTCAAATATTTAACAAAAAGTTTAAAAGATTTCGAACATTTCATAAAGGTTGCCAAGGATTTTAAAGATTTGAAAAAGGCGTGTCCAACAGATTTTAAAGATCGTAAAGATTTTAAAAAGTTGATACTAAACCAGTTTTCTATGATTTCAAACGAATACAAAAGATTTCAGAAAAATTTAACAAAGATTTCCAAGGTTTCATAAAAATTTTATTAAGATTTCAAAAGAATACAAGAATTCCAGATATTTAAAAAGGGACAGTACACCAAATTTCAAATATTTCAATGATTTCAAAGGTATACGAAAGATTTCAGAAATATTGTACAGATTTGAAACTATTTCAAAAGGTTTAAAACAAATTTGAAAAGGTTTCAAAAGATTTTAATGATTTCAAACGAACCCAAAAGATTTCATAAACAAAGATTAAAGAAAGCTTTCACAAATATTTCATAAAAATGTGAAAAAATTTCACAAAGATTTCGAAGATTTAAAAAATTTCATGGATTTCAAATATTTAACAAAAAGTTTAAAAGATATCGAACATTTCATAAAGGTTGCCAATGATTTTAAAGATTTGAAAAAGACGTGTCCACCAGATTTCAAAGATTTTAAAGATTTTAAAAAGGTTCTAGTAATCCAGATTTCTAAGATTTCAAAAGATTTTACACAGATTAAACATATTTTTACGATTTCAAATGAATACAAAAGATTCCAGAAAAATTTAACAAAGATTTCATAACAATTTTATTAAGATTTCAAAAGAATACAAAAATTCCAAAGATTTAAAAAGGATACATTACACCAGATTTCAAATATTTCAAATGGTTTCAAAAATTTCGAAAAAATTTCAAAATATTTCAAGGATTTCAAACGAACACAAAAGATTTCACAAACAAAAATTGAAGAAGGCTTTTATAAATATTTCAAAGATTTCATAAAAATTTCATAAACTTTTAAAAACTTTCACAAAGATTTCAAAGATTTCGAGGATTTAAAAAATTTCAAGGATTTCAAATATTTAACAAAAATTCTTAATGATTCCAAAAGATTTCGGACATTTCATAAAGATTGCCAGGGATTTCAAAGATTTGAAAAAAGCGTGTCCACCAGATTTCAAAGATCTTAAAGATTTTAAAAAGGTTATAGTAAACCAGATTTCTATGATTTCAAAAAATTGTACACAGATTGAAAATATTTTAATGATTTCAAATGAATACAAAAAATTTCAGAAAAATTTAACAAAGTTATCATACAAATTTTATGAAGATTTCAAAAGAATACAAAAAATCAAAAGATTTAAAAAGGATGCATTACACCAGATTTCAAATGGTTTCAATAATTTTGAAAAAATTTCAAGGATTTCAAACGAACACAAAAGATTTCACAAACAAAGATTAAAGAAGGCTTTCATAAATATTTCAAATATTTCATAAAAATTTCATAAAAATTTCAAAAACTTTCACAATGATTTCAAAGATTTTGAGGATTTAAAAAATTTCAATGATTTCAAATATACACCAGATTTCTAAGATTACGAAAAATTTTACACAGATTGAAAATATTTTATTGGTTTCAAATGAATACAAAAGATTTCATAAAAATACAAGAATACATAGAATATACAAAGAATACAAGAATTTCAAATATTTAAAAAGGGTACATTACACGAGATTTCAAACATTTCAATGATTTCAAAGGAATTCGAAAGATTTCACAAATATTTCAGAGATGCTAAACTATTTCAAATGTCTTCAACAAATTTGAAAAGATTTCAAAAGATTTCAAGGGTTTCAAATGAACACGAAAGATTCTACAAACAAAAATTAAAGAAAGCTTTCACAAATATTTCAAATATTTCATAAAAAAGTGAAAAAATTTCACAAATATTTCAGATTTCGAGGATTTAAAAAATTTCACGGATTAAAAATATTTAGCAAAAAGTTTAAAAGATTCCAAAATATTTCGAACATTTCATAAAGATTGCCAAGGATTTCAAAGATTTGAAAAAGGCTTGTACACCAGATTACACAGATTTTTAATATTTTAAAAAGCTAATGTTAAACCAGATTTTTAAGATTTCAAAAAATTGTACACCGATTGAAAATATTTAATGATTTCAAATTAATACAAAAGATTCCAAAAAGAAATTCAACTATTTGGTTAAAAGTTAAACTCTTGTTAAAAATTAATTTTTTTGGTTGAAGATTCGTCATTTTAATTGAAAATTCATCTCTTTTTGAAAATATAACTATTTTGTTGAAAATCAATTTTTTAACTGAAATTGTAACTATTCCAGTAGAAAATTGAACTATTTTGCTGAAAATCCAATTTTTGTTGTTGTTAAGAATTAGATTTTTTAGCGAAAATTTAAGTACTCTATTTTTGGTTGAAAATATATTTTTTTAGGATGAAAATTCAACTATTTGATTGAAAATGGACATTTTTTATTTACAAATTAAATTATTCTTTGAAAATGTATGTACTTTGTGGAAAATTCATCTTCTTTGTGGAAAATTAATTTCTTAAACTGAAAATTTAACTGTACCATTTTTGGTTGAAAATTGATCTTTTCCAGATCAAAATTCAACAATTTAGATGACCATTTTTTTTTAAATTGAAAATTCAACTATTTCCTTAAAAATGCACGTATTTTGTTGAAAAATCGATTTTTTCGGCAGAAAATTATCTTTTTACTTTGAAGGTGATCTTCTTGTTAAATTTTTTTTTCGGTTAAAAGTTCAAGTATTCCAGTTAAATATTTATCATTTTACTTGAAAATGAATCTTTTGGGTTGGAAATAAAATTACATGGTTGAAAATAAACTCTTTTGTTAGATAATAATTTTCTTGTTTGAAGATTCATTATTTTAATTAAAAATTTATTTCTTCGTTTGAAAAATGAACAATTTGATTGAAAACTTGTTTTTTCTATGGATTGGAAGGAATGTTTTAGCGAAAACTTAAATATTTTGTTGAAAATTTGTTTCTTTTTTAGTTGATTTTTTAAAACCGAAAATGTAACTATTATTCCAGTTTAATATTCCATAATTTTAGTTTAAAATTCCTCACATTGGTTAAACATTCAGTTTTTGACTAATAATCTAATAATTTAATTTTTGGTTGAAAAATGATATTTTTTAGTGAGAAATTCGTATTTTTTGGTAGAAATTAATCTTCTTGGTTAAAAATTTATTTTTTTGGTAAAAAATTGAACTATTCTAGTTAAAGATTCATCATTTTAGTTGAAAATTCATGTTTTTGGTTTAAAATTTAACTGTTTCTATTAAAAATGTACACTTTTAGTGGAAAATTCATCACTTTATTTAAAAATGTAACAATTTTGTTGAAAATTAGTTTTTTCCGTGGAAAATAATTTTTCCAAGTTTGAATTTAACTCCAATTGAATAATCCATAGTTTTAGTTCAATTCAATTATTTCAGTTGAAGATTCATTGTTTTATTTGAAAACTTATCTTTTTGGATTGAAGATTCATAATTTTAGTTGAAAATTCATCAGTTAGGTTGAAAATTAAACTATTTTGTTGAAAATCCATTTTTTTGTTATTGAAAATTCATTTTTTGAACTGAAAGTTTAAATATTCTATTTTTTGTTAAAAATTGATATTTTTTAATGGGAAAACGTATTTGTTCAAAATTTCATTTATTTTGCAATTTTTTTCTCTGTTGTGTTAAAGCATGTTTAGAATGAACGCAATGAATTAAAATAAATAAATTAATAAATAATAAATAAAATAAATATGTTACTTTTGATTGACGGGAAAAATTGAAAAACTTAACCGGGAAATGACCGGGAATTTGAATCAGTTGAAAATGATTTTAGAAGATTTCAAAAGATTTTACAAATTTTTCCCAAAGATTTCGAACATTTCACAAAGATTTCAAGGATTTTAAAGATTTTAAGGAGGATATAGTAAACCACATTTTAAAAATTTCAAAACATTTTAAAATTCGAAACGATTACAAAATTTTTGAGAAGATTTCAAAAGGCTTCACAAAGATTTTGAATATTGTTATAATTTCAAATTAATACAAAAGATTTCAGAAAGATTTCAAAAGATTTGAAATATTGTTATGATTTCAAATTAATACAAAATATTTCACAAATATTTTAAAGATCTCATAAAAATTTCATAAAGATTTCAAAAGAATACGAGAATTTCAAGGATTTCGAAAAGGGGACAGAACACCAGGTTTTGAAGATTTCAAAACATTTCGAAGATTTTAACGATTTCAAAATTTTTTGAGAAGATTTAAAAAGATTTTACAAAGATTTTTAATATTTTAAGGATTTCAAACGAATGCAAAAGATTTCAGAAAGTTTTCAAAAATAATAAAAAGAATTCATAAGGATTTAAAAAAAATTTCAAGAATTTCAAAAAATTCAGCAAATTCACCAGATTAAATTTTTTTTTTGAAATCCTTTGAAAATATGGAAATCTCATGAATTTTTTTAGAATTGGTTGAAATAACTTAAAATCTTTGAATTATAAAATATAAATTTAAAATAAATTTATGTTTTTTAAATGTTAAAAAAATATTAAAATTTTCTGTGTCGGTTAATTCCACGTGCGGCGAGACATATTTTGTTGATAAGAAAAATAATCTGATAATTTTAATTAAGTGTTTTTAAATGATAAAAATTGGGTCGATTGAGATTGATTTTACTGAAATTTTCTCGTTATAATGATGAAATTTCTGTATATCATATACAACTTACAAAGTTTTTAAATCATATAAGATTTTATGTAAAATTTATAATCAAATGTTGGAAATTAAACCAATTTTTTCCTAAAGAAAGGGTAATTATAGTGCGCGCATAGCGCGTACGATGTTCTAGTTTTTTAAGTAACTTAAAATATTTAAAATCCATTGAAATCTTTAGAATTCGTTGAATCTCTTGAAATAGAATTTTTTTTATTCCCTAAAGTTTTCTAAAAATCCCTTGAAAAATTAAAGACCCCTAAAATCTTTAAAATCCTCTGAATTTTTTGTAATTCCTTTATATCCTTTGTTGAAATCCGTAGAAATCTTCAAAAAAAATAATTGATTTTATTCCCTAAAGTTCTCTAGAAATCCCTTGAAATTTGTAAAGTCCTCTAAAATCTTTGAAACACTTTTAGGTCCTAGACAATCCCTTAAATCTTGTGAAATTCCTTCAAATCTTTGAAATTCTACGAAATTCTTTGAAATCCCTTAAAATTCTTTATAATTTTTTTACATATCCTAAAATCTTTAATTTCCTTGAAATCCATAAAAATCCTTTGGGACATCTTGAAATCCCTTAATAGCTTCAGAAATATTTTTAATCCCATTAAAATCTTTAAAATCTGCTAAATCCGTAGAAATCTCTTGAATCTTTTAACTCCTTTTGAATTTCTTTTAAAATTTAGAAATCTGAAGTAATCAGAAATCTATAGAAATCATTTAAAATCTATTAAAAATAACATACATTAAATTTTTTCTCAAAAATTCACTAGAAATCACTTGAAAATTTTAAAAATCAACTAAAATATTTTAAATCCCTTGAAATAAAATCTAATTTATTCCATAAAGTTCTCTAGAAATTCGTTAAAATCCCTCGAAATCTCTTGAAATTTTTAGAAATCATAATAATCCATTAAAATAAATATAAATTCTTCGAAATCCCTGAAATAGTTGGAAAACCTCCTAAAACTGTTTGGAATTTTTTTTAATAACTTATAATATTGAAAATCCATCGAAATTTTTTTGATTCCTTTATATCCTTTGAAATCATTTAAATCCGCAAAATCACTTGAAAGAGAATTTATTTTATTCCCTAAAGTTCTCTAGAAATCTCTTGAAATTTTTAAATATTCCCTAAAATCTTTGAAATACTTGAAGATCCTATCAAATCTCTTAAATCTTGTTAATTTAATTAATTAATTAATTTTTTGATTTGATTAATTAAATCTGAAAATCCTAAGAAATCCTTTGAAATTCATTGAAAAATTGGAAATCTCTTGAAATTATTTAGAGTTTTTTAAAAATAAATTTAAATATTTGAAATTTGTTTAATTCCTTCATATTCCATAAAATCGTTGAAATCCGTAAAATTCCTTGAAATAAAATTTATTTTATTTCCGAAAGTTCTGTAAAAATCCCTTGAAAAATTTAAATTCCCCTAAAATCTTTGAGATACTTGGAGGTCCTATAAAATCCCGTAAATCTTGTGAAATCTTCTAAAATTCCTTCAAATATTTGGAAATCCTACGAAATTCTTAAAAATGTGTTTGAATGTCCTCAAATCTGTAAAATTCTTTATATATTTTTTAAGTATCTTAAATCTTGAAAATCATTTGAAATTTTTGTAATTATTTCATATCCCTTGAAATAAAATCTAATTCATTCTAAAAAAAAAAGAAATTCATTGTAGGAAAATCATAATATAGGCCTATACTGAATTTTCCTTATTTTCTGATTAATTAAAAAAATTTGAAATTTTTTTTTTTTTTACTATTGTTTTGTTTTTATTGCGGTTTTTTCGTCATTCATAAATTCCGGCGTTGAATCAGGTCAGAGGATTTCATTATATGCAGAATTTAAACAGTTTCATCTTCACATTGTTCTTGATACAATTTTTTTATTGATAACAAACGAGTCTGGCTCTAAAGTAGAAATTTAGTACAAAATATTAATGTTGAGTTTGTAGAAATTTCAAATTGCTGGAAAATTATAAATAGCCTCCTACTCATTATTACAAAATATTGTTTGATCGTTGGACTCCAGCCAAGTTAAAATACGAAACGTTTTCAACCTCCAGACAATTTTAAAACTCAAATCTTAATGAGCATTTTTACGAGCACCCCTTAGGAAATAAAAAAAGCGATAAAAAACTTTCTAAAATCGTCTGTCTTGAAAGCTGTATATTTTTGGAAGAAACTCAAGATTTCTTAGTTATTGTTTCGATAAATCAGGATGGCCCTAGGTCAGGGAAAACCTGGAAATTAGGGAAAAGTCAGGGAATTTTGTTGGTCAGTGAAAGTCAGGGATTTTGAGAAAAAAATGGTAAAAGTCTGGGAATTCCTGTAAGAAGCACTTTGAATAACTGGAAAAAATAATCAGAGCTTGGCACACAGTCACTTTTAAGCACTTTTTTCTAAAATCACTTTTTGGAAATTTTTAAAATGAGAAGATCACTTTATTAGTCAATTTTCATTCAATAAATTTTAGAAAGTTTTAATAGATTTCAAAAAATTGAAGATATTCTGAAATATTTTAGGATATTTTAAAAGATTTTAGGGTATTTTATAACTTGCAAGGAATTTTAAAAAGTATTAAAAAGATTCAAGAGATTTAAAAAGATTCTAAGGGATTTCGAAGGATTTTAAATATTTTAGGCTATTTTAAAAGATTTATAGACATTTTCAAGAAATTAAAATTTTTTCAAGGAATTTCCAAGGATTTGAATGATTTTAAGGGATTTAAAAAAAATGTCCATGGGCTTCTGAAGAATTTCCTAGAAATCATCAGATTTCATGTAATTTTACAGGATTTTATAATATTTTAATGAATTTCAAAGAATCTATTCACGAGAATTGATGGATTTCGTAATATTTCAAAGATTTTAAAATATTTCAAAGTATTTCCAAAGATTTAAAATAATTTCAAAGATTTCAGGATATTTTAAAACATTTTAAGAAATTTTCAATAGATTTCAATAATTTAAAGAGATTTCAAAAGATTTGAAATAGCTTAGGATATTTCTCAATAGATTTCAATTTGAAAGGTTTTTAAAGCATTTGAATGATTTTATGGTATTTAAAAAAATTCCAAAGGATTTGAAATATTTTAGGGTATTTTAAAAAATTTTAATTACTTATCACGAGTTTTAAAAAGTTTCAAGAAATTTCAAAAAATTTGCAAAGATTAAAAATATTTGAGGATATTTTTAAAAGATTCCTGGGAATTTTCATTTGATTGTAGTAATTTCATAAGATTTAAAAGGATTCGAAATATTTTAGGGTATTTTAAATGATTTAATTTCCAATAGCTTAAAAAGGTTCATAAGATTTCGAAAGATTTATTTTATGATTTATTTTAGGGTATTTTAAAAGATTTCAAATAATTTTTAATTGGTTTCAGTAAATTAATGGAAATTCAAAGGATTTAAAATATTTTCAGGAATTTTAAAAGATTTCAAAGAATTTATTATTATTTTGAATAATCTGGAGGGGTATCAAAGGATTTTAAATATTTTAGGACATTTTCAATTATTTTAAGGCATTTTCAATTGATTTCAAAGGATTTTAAATATTTCAGGGTAATTTAAATAGATTTCCATCATTTGAAGTGATTCCAGAGAATTTTAAAGATTTGAGGGTATTTTTCAAAAATCCAAGGAATTTTCGAAAGCTTTAAAAAGTTTCAAGAGTTTTCAAAAGATTTCAAGTAATTTCCAAATATTTGAAAGAATTTTGAAAATTTTGGGATATTTAAAAAGATTCCAAGAAATTTGTAATAGATTTCAATCATTTTAAGGGATTTTATCAATAATTTTGAAGGATTTCAAAGGATTTGAAATATTTGTGTGAATTTTAAAAGATTCCAAGGAATTTTCAATTGGCTTCAGTAATTTAATGGAAATTCAGAGGATTTGAAATATTTGAGTAAATTTTAAAAGATTCCAAGGAATTTTTTTTATTGATTTCAATAATTTAAAGAAATTTCAAAGGATTTGTAATATTTTAGGACACTTTTAAACATTCCAAGGTATTTTCAAATTATTTTACAGGACCTATAAGGTTTTATGATATTTTAAAATATTCCGAGGGATTTCATCAGATTTTTGACGATTTACAGTAATTTTTAGGGATGTTAAAAGATCTCAAAGTATTTTAATAAATTTTCCAGGATTTCAGGAAATATCAAATTTCATGGAATTTCACGGGATTATTATAATATTTTAATGGGGTTCAAAGAATTTATTCACAAGAATTGAGGGATTTCACAGGATTTGAATTTTTTTTGTAATTCATTTGGAATTTACCCTAAATTCTTGTTAGTTTATCCTGAATTGTTTTGAATTCTCATCATTTTTTTAATTCACAATTCTTCTAAATTCACTCAAATTGAATTCTTAAGCATTTTATCAAGTTCTTTTGAATTCTCTTGAATTTTTCTAAACTCATTCAAAAATTACTGAATTTAATTCATTTTTTCATGTTTTTTAATTGTTTTGAATTCAAAAAAATTTCATCTACTTCTTCTCAATTTGGCTTAAAGTCAGAATTAGGTTTGCTAACTATCTCTTTTTTTTTCTTTCAATTCCTTTGAATTCTTTCGAATCTAACTTGAATTGTGACAGTCCTGAAAGTAATAAATTAAAACTTTATTTTAAATTAAAACTTGTTTTATACTGTTTATAAAATATTCTATATTTAAAATGATTTTGTTTTTTAAATAATTATGGGCAGGGAATTTTAAAATCGAAGTTTTGCCTCCACTCTCTAAACTCTCTTCAAGTTTAGGTGGCAGCAACTAAAAATAACTATTTCAAGTGCACCTCAGTTCACTCATCAGGGCCAAGTTATTTAAAAATAAAAGATGTTCTCGAAGTTGACTTTTTTGGCTCTTTTTTTGAAGACTATGGCGCATTGACAACTATTTGCATTCTTTTCAGACCTTTCACCGGATGCTACAATAAATTCTATGACAAGGGGACCTACACGTGTGTCGTTTGCGATCAAGAATTATTTTCTTCGGAAACAAAGTACGACAGCGGATGCGGCTGGCCGGCATTTAATGAGGTTTTAGATCAGGGGCGAGTCAAATTGACCAAAGATACTTCTAATGGTACGTTCATTTTCTTCTAGAAAGATTTTTTTTTTTTCATTTTAGCTTCATTCTAATTCAATTTTCGTACAGCATATTAGCAATTATTGGCATCAGCAGTAGAATTAGAATTATTTTTTGTAGTTGTAACATTTTTATTATAGGGGCCGCTCAAAAACTACGTCACATTTCCAGTTAATAATTTTTGTGACAATTTGTCATGGTTTTTGAAATTCTTGACAAATTGAAAATTAGTGATTTTATTTTACGAGTAAAACAGACTTCACATTCTTTGAAAGAGTTCCTTCTTTTTTCCCTGTTTTCAAGAAACCTTTCTTTTTCTTGGTTTTCGCTTAAATGCGAAATGAATTGATAGAAAATAAGAAAATCCAACTATTTTTGGTTGAAAGTTCATTTTTTTCGGTTTAAGAGTGTACTTTGAAATTTTTTGAATAAGAATTTATCCTTTTTAGTTAAAAATCTTATTATTTGGTTAAAAATTTAATTATTTGGCTGAAAATTCATTTTTTTAGTTGAAAATTATTTTAAACTGAAAATTCAACACATCCATTTTGGACTATTATTTTTTTATAATTTTTTTAGGATGCAACTATTTGGTAAAAATTCTTTTTTTTTTTCAGTTGAAAATTAATTTTCTTAACTGAAAATTTAACGAATCCATTTATTTTCTTAGTTGAATATTCATCTCTTTGTTTGAAAATGTAACTATTTTGTTGAAAATTAATTTTTTTAGTTGAAAATCAATTTTTTTAACTGATAATTCAAATAGTCCATTTTTCGCTGAAATTTGATCGTTTTTGTTGAAAAATTCAACTATTAAATTTTTCACTGAGAACTCATCTTTATTTATTGAAGATTTAACTATTATGTTGCAAATTTTAATTTGTAGAAAATTAGTTTTTTAACTGAAAAATCCGTTATTGGTTAAAAATTAATCTTCTTGATTGAAAATTGAAACACTTGGTTGAAAGTTGAATTACTTTGTTAAAAATGAATTTTTTTTGTTGAAGATTCATAATTTTAATTGAAAATTCCCCCTTTTGGTTCAAAATTTAACTGTTTTTGTTGAAAATCCATTTTTTGTTGAAAATGAACTTTTATAACTAAAAATTTAAGTATCTCATTTTTGGTTGAAAATTGATCTTTTTTAGTTGAAAATTTAACAATTTGGTTAAAAATGTAAATTTTTTTCTCAAAATTCGTTTCTTTCAGTTGAAAATTAATTTTTTCAGCTGAAATTTCAACTCATCATTTTGGTTGAAAATTCATCATTTTGGTTTGAAAATTCACTTTTTTTTTGTTTGAAAATTCATAATTTTAGTTGGAAATTCATCTCTTTGATTATAAATGTAAGTGTACTTCTTTGAAAATTCTTTTTTTCATTTGAAAATTAATTTCTTAACTGAAAAATTAACTATTCAATCATGGATTCAAAATTAATCCTCTTGATAAAAAATTCATCTAATTAGTTGAAAGTTGAACTATTTTTTTCAGAATGATTTGTTTTTTTGGCTGAAGATTCATCATTTTTGTTTGATAATTCATCTTTATTGGTTGAAAATTTAACTTTCAGTTGAAAATCCGTTTTTTGTTGTTGAAAATTTGTAATGTAGTTGAAAATTCATTTCTTTGGTTATAAATGTAAATATTTCGTTGAAAATTCGCATTTTCAGTTAAAAATTAATTTACTAATCCATTTTTGACTTAAAATTGATCGTTTTAGTTGAAAATTCATCAATTTGGTTGACATTTTTTTCTTTCTTGACTGAAAAGTCTTTCTTGGTTGAAAATTTGACATTTTGTTTTGAAAATTCAACTCTTTTGGTTGAAAATTTCACTTTTTTTGTTAAAAATTAGTTTTTTTGTTGTTGAAAATTTATAATTGTAGTTGAAAAGTCATCTCTTTGATTAAAAATGTACATATTTCGTTGAAAGTTCGTTTTTTTCAGTTGAAATCTAATTTTTTTAACTGAAAATTCAACTGATCCATTTTTGGTTGAAAATTCAAATACTTTATTGAAAGTTGAACTACTTTGTTAAATATTAATTTAATTGGTTGAAGATTTAATTATTTTGTTGAAAATTCTTTTTTTGTTTTTGTTGAAAATTAATTTCTCAACTGAAAATTTAACTATACCATTATTGGTTAAAAATTAATTTTCTTTATTGAAAGTTGAACTACTTTGTTTAAAATTCAACTATTTGGTTGAAAATTTATTTCTCTATCGACTGATAAATCCTTCTTCATTGAAATTTCGTCTTTTTGGCCTGAAAATACATTTCTTTCGGTAGAATGTTAATCTTTTTGGTTAAAAATACAACTTTCTGGTTAAAAATTATTCTATTTTGGTTAAGGATTCAACTATTTTCTTGTAAATTCGTCTTTTTTTCGAATTCGTCTGTTTCTTTTATTAATAGTTAAAATCTTTTTTGGTTGAAATATCAACTATTACATTTGTTGTCAAGAATTCATCTTTTTTGGCCAATTTTTTTTTTTTAATTCAACTAAAAGATTGAAAATTCAACTATTTTGTTCAAATTCGTCCCTTTTTATTGAAAGTTCTAATATTTGGTTGTAAATGTAAGTGTTTGGTTGATAATTAATTTTTTTGTTTTAGAAAATTGTTCTATTATGTTGAAAATTCCAATATGTGGTTAAAAGTTCAACTATTTCGTTGAAAATCCTTATTTTTTAATTTTTGGTAGAAAATTAAGTTTTTTTTTTGAAAATCCAATATATTTCGACTTGAGTTGAATTCAATATGGTTTTATATAAGAGAATTTATTCCCATATAATTGTCAAAAATCACCCTATTCCCCATTTTCGGCTGTGAAGTCTGTTAAAATATTATTTGTTTATATTTAGTGTTTTATTTTAGGCATTTATTAAATGAAAATAGCGTGACGTAGTTTTTGAACGACCCAATATTTTATTATCAAGCCTGCCAGCGAATTGAATAGTTTGAAATTGAAAGCGTTTCTAATCGAATAATTTGAAATTGAAACAATCATAATTAAACAATTTCAAATTTAAACGTATAAATTTCAACAATTTCTCAGTTGAAAAATTGTAAATATAAATTCTTCAAATGCCGCTGGCAGGTTTTTATTATTATTATTGATTATTTTTTAAGTATTTGATGGTACGCAGGTAAAGCTTTAGACTTGGATGAAAAATCAAAACTATCCACTTGTTTCAAGTTAGTTTAGCTTGCACTGGTTTTAGCAAATCTAGTTTATAATTTACCTGCTTACCCTAGAAGCGCCCATCCTTCCTACAATTTTCCAATCAAATTTCAATATTCATTTTAAGTATTTCTTTAGCCACCAACAATATTCAGAATTTAGATATTTGTATTAAAATTATTTGCAAACTATTAGCAGTTTTTCGTTAAAAGATGTTTAGTATAGCTAAAAGTTTGGGTTTCTTTTTATCATTTTTTTAGTCCGAATTGACATTTTCTTAAAATCTTATTTTCTTTGCTGCCTAATTGCTGCTTTTTTGGTATAGCTTATTTAATTTTCGATGTTTAATGCTTTATAAATAAAAATCGCAATCGTGTCTTGAGAGGCTGCTATTAAAATTGACGATCGTGGCTCGAGGAATGCGATTAAGTGATCCAATTCCCAAAGCCTATTATCCCGCATGTCGGAGCTTAGAGTGTGATTGTGATAGACTTACATCGTTTTAAATATAAAACTAAAAACGGCGCTGTAGATACGAAATACCTGTTTTTAATCAAAAAGAAAATAACACGTTTAACATTCCTCGCTATCTTACCAAAAGCAATTCTTAATTTTTCTTCGTCGCTGCCTTGGATTCCACGGTTTAGTTGATAACTTTTTAGTTTATAACTTTTTAGTTTATAACTTTTTAGTTTATATTCGCTGACAAGTTTTTAATCAACTGGCGAGAATTTTTTTTTTCTGTAATAAATTGTTGTCTTGTGAAACAGTTTTTCGTTGGTCTCAAAACTTTTCTTGTAGAAAGTGTTAAATCGTTCATCAATGTTTTGTCCTTTTTTTGCATTTTTATTTTTATTGTATTTACATTTGGGTATCTTTATTTAATTTTATATTGTACATATCTCAGATAAAGTGTTGTTTTTGAATTGGTAATATATGCGTGATGGTAGATTTTTACTGATTGTAGGATTTTGTAGATTGGATCAAGATTTCGAGGATTTCTAAAACAGTATGTTGAGAATTTCAAATCTTTTTTGAAAGCTTTTCACAATTGGGAATGAAAATTTACTTTAATTTTGGAAATGATTTTAATTTTTGACAATCAAAGGTCATTACGAAAGTATTGGAAAATCAGAAAAATTTATCACATTACGCTTGCGAAAATATCCTGTATGATGCACGTAGATGTTTTAAACTTTCACTTTTTCGTGGCACATATTTCTCAAGAATTATTCAAATAAACTTTCTCTTTTAGCTAAAATATTATTGATACATTTTTAAAAATTTTAATTATCGATTTAATATTCTTGTGCTAAAAAGTAAATGAAAGGAATGTTATTATTAATTTTTATTAGTTTTTAAATATCTTTTATGGAACGAGAATGAGGAATGCTTTTTTCAAATTAAGGATCATTTTCTGATTTTCCATGCTTACTGAATTGAGTTTAAAGTTCAGAAATTCGTTTCAAGGAACTTTTCCAAAAATCTCTTCAAATTTCGTTTTGGTTCCGAATTAAAACAAAATTCAGGATGGCCACTGGACTGGAAACCCGGGAATATGTTGAAACCGAAAAATTACAGTGAATTTATTTTTTGACAATTGGACAATTACTCATTCCAAAAGGCTTTAAACAAAAATAATTAAACTTTTAATTGAAAAAATCTTCAGTTTTTAAACAAAATTTAAAATCTTTGAATTTTTATTGTTGCTAACTTAAAATTGCTTCAAAATGATATTATTTTCAACATTAATAAATTTATTGATTCATTCTTCCATTTATAGCTGTAAATTTTGCAGCTTTTAAATTAAATATTTTTAAAGTTAAAATTGTTCAATTTAAATTACTGTGAAAATTTTTTTATGAGTCGAGAAATGATCCCGATTTTTTTTCACTCTAGCGGCCAACCTGAAAAGTTTCTTCTTGCTATTTTGTATTTTGTCGTAGAAAATGAAAAAATGTTCTTCTTTCAAAATTAAAAAAAAATCACTTGATAATTTGCTTGAAGAGGATTTCGTTTATTTTCTGAAAGTGAAAGAAAATTGTAAAAGTTTGAAATCTATTTTTTTTCTTCATTGAAAAGTTCATTGAATAAAAGTATTTTATTTTTTAGTTATTATTTTATTATTTACAAATTTGTTAATCTTCGGGAATTTTATATTGTCGGCAATTTTCTTATTTCGAATATTTTTTTTTAATTTTCTAGTGTTGGAAATTTTATTTTTCGAGATTTTTCAGTTGTTCCTTAATATTTTCTGTTTAGTTTTGGGCTTTCAGAATTCAGTAAAAATTTCCTGATATTATTTAATATAGAATTTTTGGAAAATGTGTAAAAAGTGTATTTTTTTGGATTGAGAAAAGAGAAAGATTTAAATTTGTATTACTTCACGAAAAAAAATGAATAAAAAAATGACATTTTAAGCAAAAATTTTAATTTTTTTCACAAAACGTTTTTATTGAAATAGAATTTTTGTAAAGCACATAGGTTTTATAATTTTTTCTCTAAAAGGGCATTTTGATGTAAAAAATAAGGAAGTATAAAGAAAATCAGGGTAGGGATTTTTTGGAAATTGAGTTTTTAAGTATCCAGAATTTTTTTAACATGAAAAATAACCATGAAGGAGTCGTTGAAATCAGTGTAATAATTTTCAAAAAGAAATTTGTTCAAGTGAAATTTTGTCTCAATCTATATTTTCTCTATTAAACAAATAAGTAGACAAAGTTTAAAAAAATTGATTATGTAAAGGTCTGGTTTGTATGAGTCCGGCTACAGTGGGCCGAACAAAATTTCTGTGGACATTAAAAAAAATAAAATTTTCTTCAATTTTAAAAATATTTGAGCCTATTCGTTCGGAAAAAGCTAAACTCTAAATTTATTTATGAAAATTGTTTTAATAATTTATAATTCTTGTAAATTTTCAAAGTGTCATAAGAGTTATTGGAAAGACATTCTTAGTTGATTTCCTAAAAAAATGAGCCTACGCGTTGAGCAATAGCCAAATTCTGAATTTGTTTATGAAAATTGATTAAATAATTAATAATTCTTATAAATTTGCAAAATATCCTAACAAAGAGTCATCGAAAAGATATTCTTAGTTGACCCCGTAAAAAACTGAGCCTATTCCTTGAAAAATATCACAACTGTGAATTTCTTTATAAAAATTGTTTAACTAATTGCCAAATATCATCTATTTTCAATTATTTGTAATGAAACATAAATTTCTCTCACAATTTAAACAAAAACTCTTAATTTTAACGAGCTAAACAGTGTTAATCTCGAAAAACAACTTTTCTGCATTAATTTGTTTATATCATAATGAACATTTTTTAAATTATTTTCACCCACTGTAAATTATTGATAGATCGTTTTCGCTCAGATATAAAACCTTCTTTGATAAATCTGAAAATCTAAAAAAAAATGGTACTTCTGAGAATATAAAAAAAAATCAACTTTGTTGCTAAATAAAAAATTAACCGAATTTTTTATCAGAAATCCAAACACACAAATCTGTTCAAAATTTGAAAAAAACGTCCAAAGCGAATGAATAACGTAGACTCAAAATAGATTTCTCCACAGAAACTTGTTTTGCCCTACTGTGCGACATGGAATCCATCACTTGGTTATTTTTTCTAAAAATAAAAGTAAGTTTCAGGAATATTTCCTAACAAGGTTCCATGTATCTTGTGCTTTTCTGTAATTTTTGAGTTCGAAAAAAATAGTAAAACAGGAGAAATAAAATATAGGCCTAAAATTTCCTTAAATTAAGGGCCCGGATTAAAGAACCGGTCATACATAACTTTCTGGCGCCAGCAGTGGGAGCTCTGAACGTCGCTTAAATTCAAGCGGCAAGGGGTCAAACCACTCTGAGCGCCAGAAAGTTATAAGCGGTTCTCTGATCTTAATAATAAAATTCCAAGTGTCTTTTGCTCTTCTCTGCCATTTTTGGTATCGAAACTAAATAGTAAAACAGGAGAAGTAAAGTGTAGACCTAAAATTTCCAAAAAATGAGGCCCCGGATCAGAGAATCGTTTATAACTTTCTGGCGCCTGCAGTGAGGGCCGCTGAACGTCGCTTAAATTCAAACGGTAAAGGGTCGTTCCACTCTAACTCTTAGAAAATTATAAGTGGTTCTTTGATCAAGGTCCTCAATTATCTAGAAGAGGTTTTAAGTTAGAAATCGAAGCTAACTAACAATAAAATTTCAAGTATCTTTTGCTTTTTCCTGCCATTTTTGATATCGGAACAAAATAGTAAAACAGGAGAAGTAAAATAGAGACCTAGAATTTCCAAAAATCGAGGCCCCTGATCAAAGAACTATTTTTTAACTTTCTGGCGCCAGTCTGAACGTCGTTTAAATTCAAGCGGTAAAGGGTCGTTCCACTCTGAGCACCAGCAAGTTATAACCGTTTTTTTATCCGTGGCCCTCAATTATTGATAAGAGCTTTCAAATTAGTAATCGGAGCTAACTGGCAATAAAATTTCAAGAATCTATGCTCTTCTCTGTTATGTTTGATATCGGAACAAAACAGTAAAACAGGAGAAGCAAACTAGAGGCCTAAAATTCCAAAATTTGAGGCCCCTGATCAAAGAACCAGTTTTAACTTTCTGGCGCCAGTCTGAACGTCGCTTAAATTCAAGCGGCAAGGGGTCGTTCCACTCTTAGCGCCTGAAAGTTATGACTGGTTTTTTGGTCCTGAGCCTGCAATTGTCTAGGAGAGCTTTCAAGTAAAAAATCGAAGCTGACTCACAATAAAATTTCAAGTATCTTTTTTTTCTGCCATTTTTGATATAGGTACAAAATAGTAAAACAGGAGAAGTAAACTAAAGGCCTAAAATTTCCAAAAATTGAGGACCCTGATCAAAAACCAGTATTAACTTTCTGGCGCCAGTCTGAACGTCGCTTAAATTCAACCGGTAAGAGGTCGTTCTACTCTTACCGCCTGAAAGTTATGACCATTTTTTTATCCGGGCCTCCAATTATCTGGAAGAGCTTTCAAATTAGAAATCGAAGCTAACTAACAATAAAATTTCAAGAATCTATGCTCTTCTCTGTTATGTTTGATATCGGAACAAAGTAGTAAAACAGGATAAGTAAACTAGAGGCCTTAAATTTCCAAAATTTGAGGCCCCTGTTCAACCACTTTTTTATTCGGGCCCCCAATTATCTGGAAGAGCTTTCAAGTTAGAAATCGAAGCTAACTAACAATAAAATTTCAAGAATATTTTGATTTTTTTGCCAGTTTTGATATCGAAATAAAACAGTAAAACAGGAGAAGTAAAATAGAGGCCTAAAATTTAAAAAAATTGAGGCCTCTGGTCAAAGAACCAGTTTTAACTTTCTGGCGCCAGTCTGAACGTCGTTTAAATTCAAGCGGTAAGGAGTCATTCTACTCTTAGCGCCTGAAAGTTATGACCGGTTTTTTGTTCCTGGGTCCTCAATTATTTAGGAGAGTTTCAAGTTAGAAATCGAAGTTAAATAGCAAAAAAATTTCAAGTATCTTTTGCTTTTTCTTGCCATTTTTGATATCGGAACAAAATAGTAAACCAGGAGAAGTGAAAAAGAGGCCTAAAATTTCCAAAAATTGAGGAACCTGATCAAGAACTAGTATTAACTTTCTGGCGCCAGTCTGAACGTCGCTGAAATTCAAGCGGCAAGGGGTCGTTCCACTATTAGCGCCTGAAAGTTATGACCGGTTTTTTTTTGTTCCTGGGCCCTCAATTGTCTAGGAGAGTTTCAAGTTAGAAATCGAAGTTAAACAACAATAAAATTTCAAGTATTTTTTGCTCTTTTCTGCCGTTTTTGATATCGGAACAAAATAGTAAAACAGGAGAAGTACACTAGAGGCCTAAAATTTCCAAAAATTGAGGACCCTGATCAAAGAATCAGGTTTAGCTTTCTGGCGCCAGTCTGAACGTCGTTAAATTCAAGCGGTAAGGGCTCGCTTTACTCTGAGCTCCATCAAGTTATAACCGTTTTTTTTTAATCCGTGGCCCTCAATTATTGAGAAGAGCTTTCAAATTAGAAATTGAAGCTAACTAACAATAAAATTTCAATAATCTTTTGCTCTTTTCTGCCATTTTTGATATCGGAACAAAACAGTATAAGATAATTAAAATAGAGGCTTAAAATTTCCAAAGGTTGAGGCCCCTGATCAAAGAACCAGTTTTAACTTTCTGGCGCCAGTCTGAACGTCGCTTAAATTTAAGCGGTAACGGGTCGTTCTACTTTTACGGCCTGAAAGTTATGACCATTTTTTTATTCGGGCCCCCAATTATCTGGAAGAGCTTTCAAATTAAAAATCGAAGCTAACTAAAAATCAAATTTCAAGTATCTTTCGCTCTTTTCTGCCATTTTTGTTATCAGAACAAAATAGTAAAACAGGAGTAGTAAAATAGAGGCTTAAAATTTCAAAAAATGGAGGCCTCTGATCGAAGAACCAGTTTTAAGTTTCTGGCGCCAGTCTGAACGTCGCTTAAATTCAAGCGGTAATGGGTCTTTCCACTCTTAGCGCCTGAAACTTATAACCGGGTTTTTTTTATCCAGGGACCTCAGTTATCGAGAAGAGCTTTCATGTTAGAAATCGAAGATAAATAATAATGAAATTTCAAGTATCTTTTGCTCTTTTCTGCCATTTTTGATATCGAAACAAAATAGTAAAACAGGAGAAGTAAACTAAAGGCCTAAAATTTCCAAAAATTGACGAACCTGATCAAAAACCAGTATTAACTTTCTGGCGCCAGTCTGAACGTCGCTTAAATTCAAAAGGCCATTCTGGGCGCCAGAAAGTTATAACCGTTTTTTTTAATCCGGGTACCTCAATTATTGAGAAGAGCTTTCAAATTAGAAATCGAAGCTAACTAGCAACAAATTTCAAGAATCTATGCTCTTCTCTGTTATGTTTGATATCGGAACAAAATAGTAAAACAGGAGAAGTAAAACAGAGGCATAAAATTTCAAAAAATTGAGGCCTCTGATCAAAGAACCAGTTTTAACTTTCTGGCGCCAGTCTGAACGTCGCTTACATTAGAGCGTAAGGGTTCGTTTCATTCTTAGCGCCTGCAAGTTATGACTGGTTTTTTGGCCCTGGGCCCTCAATTGTCTAGGAGAGCTTTCAAGTTGAAAATCGAAATTGAATAACAATAAAATTTCAAGTATCTTTTGCTCTTTTCTGCAATTTTTGATATCGGAACAAAATAGTTAAACAGGAGAAGTAAAATAAAGGCCTAAAATTTCCAAAAATTGAGGACCCTGATCAAAGAACCAGTATTAACTTTCTGGCGCCAGTCTGAACGTCGCTTACATTAGAGCGTAAGGGGTCGTTCCACTCTTAGCGCCTGCAAGTTATGACTGGTTTTTTGGTCCTGGGCCCTCAATTGTCTAGGAGAGCTTTCAAGTTGAAAATCGAAATTGAATAACAATAAAATTTCAAGTATCTTTTGCTTTTTTCTGCAATTTTTGATATCGGAACAAAATAGTTAAACAGGAGAAGTAAAATAAAGGCCTAAAATTTCCAAAAATTGAGGACCCTGATCAAAGAACCAGTATTAACTTTCTGGCGCCAGTCTGAACGTCGCTTAAATTCAAGCGGTCGTTCTACTCTTACCGCCTGAAAGTTATGACCATTTTTTATCTGGGCCCCCAATTATCTGGAAGAGCTTTCAAATTAAAAATCGAAGCTAACTAACAATAAAATTTCAAGTATTTCTTGCTCTTTTCTGCCATTTTTGATATGGGAACAAAATAGTAAAACAGGAGAAGTAAAATAGAGGCCTAACATTTCCAAAAATTGAGGCCCCTGATCAAAAACCAGTATTAACTTTCTGGCGCCAGTCTGAACGACGCTTAAGTTCAAGCGTAAGGGGTCGTTCCATTCTGGGCGCCAGAAAGTTATAACCGTTTTTTTTTTAAATCCGGGGACCTCAATTATCGAGAAGAGCTTTCAAACTAGAAATCGAAGCTTCAAGAAAAGGGCAGCCAGTCAAATGAAATAGGGAAAGGTGTTGGTCTCTGAATAATCACACTCTATTATTCTGTCTTTCCTTTGCCCTCCTGCTCCAACTACCACTTCACTCTGAAAATGAAAACTGCGTCGACACTCGACGTACAGTCGGTGGAAATCTACTACTGCTGATCGCAAACCCAGATATGGTCCGGACGGAGGTGACCTGTTCAAAATGCGGATCTCATCTGGGGCACGTTTTCAACGACGGTCCCAAGCCGACGAGGAAGCGCTTCTGCATCAACTCCGCCTCCATCATGTTCCACGCTGCCGGCGAGGAGAAGAAGAGTAGCTCGTGAAATTTCCAAAAACAAAAATTAAACCATTTCCTCTTTCTCACAACCACCAATACGGTTCTGTGGAAATGACTCAACCCCAAGGTGTGAGCACCAAGAATGTTTCTCTTGATTTTTTATCTGGAAGGACAGTATTTTCTGAGGTAGAAAATGTCTTTTATGAAAAATCCGAGGAAAAATCGAATTGTGTTTTAACGTTGTGGCGCCAGTCTGAACGTCGTTTAAATTCAAGCGGTAAGGGGTCGTCCCACTCTGAGCGCCAGCAAGTTATAACCGGTTTTTTTTAAATTAATAAAATTAATTAATAAAAATTAATAATTGGGAAAACTGGGAATTTTTTTTCACCGGGAAATGACCGGGATTGTGATTCAGTTACCGGGATTTTTCTCTTGAATAAAATTGTGAACAAATTATAATTCTTATTTGGAATAAGGTATTTCCAAAAGAATTACAATTTTGACTTGGAATAGCGAATTTTCGAAAATAATTATAATTCTGAATTGGGACAAGAATAAAATAAATATTTAAAAATTTACATAAAGAGTTACAATTGAGAAGTATTTAAGGATATATTATTGTTTGAAATCCATTCATCAAAATTAAAGATTCGCTTTTATAAACAGTCGGGCTGTTTAATAAGTGAAAAGGAACAAACTTTTTAATCCATTGAAGGCATATTTCACTTTTTTTATGATATAAATTTACAATTTTTTTATATGAAATCAGAAGATAATTTTATAAATTATTACTATGTTTTCAATTAAAAAAATTAAATTATAAAGTTTTGTGAAATTATATATTTTAAGAGAAATATCGAAAAGTGTTTATGAATTTCACAAACTGTTTACATATTTAACAAGTTTAATCTATTTATGTAATGAATCTGTAATCGGAAATTATAATTTTTTTTAATTCACTTTATTTTATGAATATTCCAAATATACAGAAACCATTAATATCTCAATTGTTTCAAAAAATGGATTTATCATTTTTTATCCGCTCATTTTTTAAATTATCCTGACTTGGAACAGGGAATATTCAAAAAGAATGATAATTTTGACTTTGGGACAGGGAATTTTCGAAAAGAATTATAATTCTAAGATAGGACTGTGAATTTCCGTAAAGAAATATAATTTTAATTTTAGGTTCACATTAGAACAGGAAATTTTATTATGAATTATATATTTTACGTTAGGACCGGAATAGAATTGGAATTTTGGAAAAGAATTTTAATTCTGATTCAGAAGAAGGGAATTTCAAAAAATTCCTCATAATTTGAAACTTCCCTCTTACAAATTCTGGAAAAAGGGAGTTACTATATTTCTGAATTAAAATAGAAAATTTTGTGAATTAATATAATTCTGACTGGGAACAAGGAATTTTGGAAGTTAATTTAATTTCGTAAAGAATTATAATTTTCATTTTAGGTTCACTTAACAACAAGAAAATTTCGTTAAGAATGATAATTTTTACTTTTTGGACAGGGAGTTTCCAAAAAGGAATATAGTTTTCATTTTAGGTTTGCATTAGAACAGAAAACTTCCTTATGAATTATACGTTTTTCTTTAGAATAGGGAGTTTTCGTAAACAATTATAAATTAGACTTGGAAAAGGGAATTTTCGACATGGAATAGGGATTTTAGACAAGAATTTTAATTCTGATTTAAAAGGGACTTTAAAAATCCCTGTTCAGAATTATAATTTTGAGTTCGGGCGGGGAATAAATAAATTAATATAAAAAAATTCCCGTAAAAAATTATAATTTTTACTTTGGAACAGGGAATTTTTTGAAAAAAAACAGGAAATTTTGGAAAATAATTTTAATTTCGATTTATCAAAACGGAATTTACGAAAAAAATCCCTTTTCCAAGTCAGAATTCGTCAGATTTTGAAAATTCCTTGTTCCAAATTAGAATTTTTTTGAATAAAAAATGTTTGCTTCTTGCAAATAAAAATTTGATGGAATTTAAAAATTCTTTTTTTCCAAATTTTAGAAAGATGAAGTTACTGTATTTCTGAATTTGTTGTAAATGAATATAATTCTGATTCGGAAGAGGGAATTTTCGTAAAGAATTATAATTTTGAGTTTGGGACAGGGAATTTCAGTAAATAAAAATATAATTTTGGCAACCGGGACAGGGAATTCCTGTAATGATTTATAATTTTGACTTTAGGAAAGGCAATTTCCGAAATGAAATAAAATTTTTTATTTTGGACAGGAAATTTCCTACAAGAATTATAATTCTGAATTGGGGCACGGAATTTCAGTTGAGAAATATATGTTTTACTTTTTAACAGGAAGTTTCCTAAAGAATTATAGTTTTTATTTTTTGGACAGGGAATTTTTAAAAAGGAACGAGAAATTTTGGAAAATAATTTTAATTCTAATTAAGAAAAAAGAATTAAAAAAAAATGCCTGTTCCAAGTTAGAATTCTTCACAATTTAAAACTTCCTTTTTCGAAATTTTCAAAAAAAAGGGAGATATTTCTGAACTATAATAGAACCTTTTTTTTAAATAAATATATAATTCTGACTTTAAACAGAGAATTTCCGTAAAGATTTCTAATTTGACTTATAATAGAGAATTTTTTACATGGAACAGGAATTTTGGAAGATAATTTTAATTCTTATTTAGAAGAACGAAATTTAAAAAAATCCCTGTTCGAAATCGAAATTGTAATTCTTTTACAAAATACTCTGTTCCACATCAGAATTTCAATTCTTACAGCAAAGAATTATCTGATGTTCCAATTCAGAGAAATCTTTGAAATTTTTAAACATAATTAGAAATTTCTCGTAGCCTTTTAAAATCGTTTGAAATCATTCAAATCTTTTTAACTCTATTAAATTGACTCGGAGGAAACTGGGAAATGATCGGAAATTTGAAATCATCCACAGAGTAGAAATCCTGGAAATTGTTCCTTTGAAAAATTGCTATAAAAAGTTCACCTTAATAAGGTTTAATCTCACGTTTTCTGGAAAAACTTGATTTTTTGATTTCATACCCGCATGTTTTTTAACACTAAAAAATTTTTATCACAAGCTAATAATATTTTATAAATAAATGAATGTCTTCAAACTATTCGAATAATAATATTTATCTATTCCAATTTTGTCTCCGGTATGAAGAAGTGGAAAACTAATTTTTACCCCTTAAAATAAAAAAATCAAGTTTTTCAAAAAAACAAAGTGAGATTAGAAATTAAGGTTGTGTTTTTAAAGTAATTTTTCCAAATTTTCAAAAAGACTGGATACTTCGATTTTTAAAAATTAAATATTGATTTTTTTTCAAAAACCGCCCAGATAAAAATCAAGAGAAAATTCTTATTATTTGTACCTTTGAGTCGAAGTCATTTCAACGGAACTGGTCCAAGTATTCGCCCAGCGAATTCTTTTTTAAAAACAATTATATTGCTTATTTTAAGAACTCCGATTCGAATTTACGAAGGTGACTGTTTTAAAGATTGTGACGGACTCTTTGAGCCATAGAATGATTGGATTTTTGCAACTTATAGCTATAGCATTTATTTATTCTAATATTGTACAACTTTTAGATTTTTTTCTAATATACAAAAGCAACAACAGCGGAAGAATTTCCACCTTGTCTTTTTTGGAAAAAAAATATTTGAACAATATTCTAATGTTGTTGTTTGTAATGTATTATAACATACGTGTAATAATCCGTGATAATAATGGAAAGATTTAGATTAGGGTGAGAGTGTGAGATTGCCTTTTTGTAAGGAAATCGAGGATTTTATATGCCATAATGGAGTCCTGTTATTTTTGCAATCAGAGGCCATGGTTTGTAAATAAGTCAGTGTAACTTATTAACAGAATTAATATAATAATTTGAAACTAGAGAGTCTTTATTTATTTTCCTGGGTCATATATTGTTTTTTTAATTAGTTTAAGATTTCATGACTTTTCCAGGTTTTCCAGGTCTACTTAAAAAAATCCAGGTCTATTTTAAAAAAATCTGGTAAATTTAATTTAAAAATATTCTACTGACCGCACACTAATTTAACAATAATTTTTTGTACAATTATGAATTAATGCAAATGTCTTTTTTTTAATTAATTTTTTTAATATTTGTTGGATTCTAAACAATTATTATTAATATTAATTTTACATTTTTAAAAGGTCTGAAATTATTATAATCATTTTTTTTCATAATAAAAAAATCAATTCGTATGAATTTGGAAATTAAAAATTCGTCTTAAGGTACTAAAATAATTGTTAAAAGTTTGAAATAGTTGAGACTAAAAAAAATCTACTTTTTCAAAATTTCATGACTTTTTCAGGTTTCCAAGTGTACTAAAAAAAATTTCAGATTTACTTTTTTTAAATCTAATTAATTAAATTCGATTTCAAAACATTCTGCTGAACGCAGACTATTTTATAAACAATCTCTTGTGCAATTATTGATTAATTAAGCGAGTTTATTATAAATAATTTTTTTCTCTTCAGTTTCTAGGGATTCAATTAATATGTTTAAGTTAGAAAGATTTGATAAATGCTATTACAATAATAATTATTTGAATACATTTTTATTTTATCTTTTTATAATTAAAATTCAGTACATATTTAGGTAAAATTAATGTTCGTACTATATTAAATTCAATTAGAACCTCTACAATTTTCTAACTTGTCCAGAAAGAATATTGCATTTTCAACAAGATATATGAAATTTCAACAACATAGTTGAATTTTCATCCGAAAAGTTTATTTTTTTACCATAAGAGGCGAGTTTTTAACTAAATAGTTCAATTTTAAATTAAAAAAGGACACTTTTCAATTATAAATGGAATCGTTAAATTTTCAAATAAAAAAATTAATTATCCACAAAAAAATAACAAGTTTTCAACCAAAAAGACGATTTTTCAACCAAATAGATGAAATTTAAACTAAAAAAGACAAATTTAAACCAAAAATGGAATCGTTCAATTCTCAGTTTAAAAGATTAATTTTAAACCAAACTGAAGAATTTTCAATTCAAATTATGAATCTTTAATTAAATTTTCAACCAAAAAGATTAATTTTTGACTAAAAAGAATAATTTCTACAAAAAAAAAAAAACAAAAAACAAATTACAAAAAATATAAATACATGAATTTTCTACTAAAGATATAATGTCAACCAAAAATTGAATAGTTAAATTTTCAGTTAAAAAATTAATATTCAACCAAAGAAATGAATTTTTAACTAAAATGATGGAATATTCACTTGGAATCAAATACATGAATTTTCTACTAAAGAAGATATAATGTCAACCAAAAATTGAATATGTAGTTAAATTTTCAGTTAAAAAATTAATATTCAACCAAAGAAATGAATTTTTAACTAAAATGATGGAATATTCACTTGGAATCAAATACATGAATTTTCTACTAAAGAAGATATAATGTCAACCAAAAATTGAATAGTTAAATTTCCAGTTAAAAAATTAATATTCAACCAAAGAGATGAATTTTTAACTAAAATGATGGAATATTCACTTGGAATAGTTACATTTTCAGTTTAAACAAAAAGTTCAACTAAAATAAAACAAATTTTCGAAAAAAATAGTTACATTTTTAAACAAATTGATGAATTTTCAACTAAAATTATGAATCTTCAACTGGAATAGTTGAATTTTAAGCCAAGGTTGTGATTTTCAACTAAAATAATGAATCTTTAACTAGAATAATGTAATTTTCAACCAAAAAGATGAATTTATACCAAAAAAGAAGAATTTTCAACTAAAAAAGAGAATTTTTTAAACAATAATTGAATATTTAAATTTGTAGTTTAAAAAATTGAAGTTCAACCAAAGAGAAGAACCAAGCAATAAAATTTTCATTCCAAAAAATATGAATTCTAAACGAAAAAAGATGAATTCTCAACTAAAACTGTAATATTTTATGTTTAAAAAAAAAAATTTATTTTTATTCAAAGACAGTTGAATTTTTAACTAAGAAAGATTTTTCGGTCAAGAGAGAGAAAATTGCAAACAAACTGTTGAATTTTCAAGCAAAAGGATGAAATTTCAACCAAGAAGATGAAAGTTCAAAAGAACGAATTTTCAACAAAATACACGAATTTTCACAAAAAACGAATTTCAACTGAATTGATGAATTTCCAACAAAAATGATAAAACTTCTACAGGAATAGCTGAATTTTAAACCAAAAAGATGGATTTTCAACTAAAATTATGAATCTTTAAGTAGAATAATTGAATTTTCAACAAAAAAGATTAATTTTTAAACATAAAGTTGAATTTCTAACAAAAAAATAAATTTTTTTGACTAAAATAATAATATTTTAATCAAAAATTTATTATTTAAATTTGAAGTTAGAAAGTCAATGTACAACCAAAGTGATGAACTTTTAACTAAAATGATGGAATATTCAACTGGAAGTTGCATTTTCAATGGAAAGAAACAAATTAATTTTCAAACAACACAAAAACATACAATTTTCATCAAAATATCTCAATTTTCAACCGGAGATGAATTTTTAATTAAAATTACGAATCTTCAACCAAAAAAATTAATTTTTAACAAAGAGTTCACCTTTCAACCAAGTAATTAAATTTGCATAAACTAAAAAAAAAACATTTCAAAATGAGTTGAATTTTTAACTAAGAAAGATTTTGAAACCAAGAAGATTAATTTTGTACCAAAGAGAACAAATTTTTAACAAAATACGTAAATTTTCAATCAGATACTTGAATTTTCAACAAAATATAGAATAGTTAAATTTTCACATAAAAAACATAATTTCAAACTAAAAAAAAACTAATTTTTAACAAAATAGTTAAATACAGTAGTATAAAGCTACTTTTAAAAAAAAGATAATTATTTTTATTTAATTCCAGGTTTTCCAGGACTTTTCAGACTTGGAAATACAACAAAACTCCAGTCACTTTTTAATAATTCCATGACTTTTCCAGGTTTTCCAGCAACCATGTTTAGAATAAATCAAAATTTAATTTCT
Organism: Andricus quercusramuli; assembly: GCA_932178445.1. Classification (NCBI taxonomy): domain Eukaryota; kingdom Metazoa; phylum Arthropoda; class Insecta; order Hymenoptera; family Cynipidae; genus Andricus; species Andricus quercusramuli. Next base: position 28,843 of record CAKNXH010064211.1, read on the forward strand.
TTAAGGCCCAAAATTCAAATTCGACTACGAAATTCTAGAAAATTAAAAAAAAAACAAGAAACCAGCGATCAAATCTGGACAATACTTTTAAATGTCTCAATTCAAATTAAAAAATCCAAAATAAATTAAGTCAACATCGAAATACTATTTTTTCTCTAGTCTTTATGATAGTTTCGTAGATTTTTATTAATGTTTGGTTGTAATTAAAAATAAATAAATAAAAAAAAGATTCGAAAGAAAGAAAAAAGCCTTCTTTTGATTTCCATTTTATTTATTTATTTTTCAAATTTAATTGAGACATTTGATCCTTGAATTCTTGTTATTTTCAATTTCCAAGAATTTCGTAGTTAACATTTTTTTATCAACTAATAACCAATTTGTAGAAATTGAAGGAAAATTCTTGAAACTCTATATAAAATAAAATATATAAAATCAGGATCAGGATCAGAGGTCAAAAGTACAAAAGCCACAGTATGTTATAAAATGTTTCCTTATATTATAACGTTTTTAAACAAACTGAAAGGAGTTACAGTATAATATATACGCAAAAATCTAGGCGTTATCTTTACAACAGTAGTTATTATTTATTTGTTTTTTTTTTCCTTTTGTCCTTTGTTGTCAAAATTGTTTCTCTTAGAGAACGATTGGCATTCCTGAGAAACTCTTCATTCTCAAATGCTTTCTCGACGATAACATCAATACTTAAAAAATGGTAATAATTACAAATCATAAAAACTGGCGACGAGCTCGGCAGGCTCTGCTCTGTAGGCCTAATCCTCTTATTACATACGAGATCGCGAAGCATTTTCAGAAACATCTCAAAAAAACTACGACTAATATACGTTCGCGGGACATTCGTAATCTCATCAGTAGGAACCTATTTCACGTCTTTAAAATAATAATACGTGTCTCTCTTGTGACTTAAATGCACTTCGAACTTGAGCCAAGGCGTTCGCATTATTTATCCTTTGTCCGTATGTATGTATTTATTTATTATTTATTTATTTTCTCTGAATTCAGTACGACTAAAATAGAATCTAGCGTGTTAAAAATTCACGTTAAAAATTATAAGTTCATTTTCATGAGCGTCTCTCATTCGTTTAAGGCATGCGATGGTACAGATTTTGTACTTTTTTTACTTGCGATCTTCTAATGAATTCAGTTTCGGTCCTGGGACTGTTTTAACATTTCATGTCCCTAATCACAGTTTATGAAAACAGAGCTCGGCTTTCTTCAATTACTAGAGTTCAGATATTAGACGATAATATTTCAACTACAAACACAAATTTCATTTTTTAAACTCATTCTTTAAAAGTGTTCATCCTGCAAAATAATCTTTTGAGAGCAAAATTGTTTACTATTACATTTTTAACATATTTTATCCAATTTTAGATTGAATGTTCTTAGCTTAAAAAAATACTTTCTTAAAAATATTTCGCCTTATTTCAGATTTCTTTCATATCTTTTTTTTTTATAATTGATAAACTTTAATGCTATGAAAATAAACTGAGTAATAAATATCAATACTTCGCATAACTCAAATGTTAATAAATTAAATTAATACATTTGAAATAAGTCTTCAAAGTCTTTAAAAGTTTTTCCTTTAATCTTTTGAACTAAAATATCAAAAAGTTAATCATGGCCGTCTACCCGATTTTCTTCCTTCAAATTTAAAAGAGTTAGAAAAATACAAAATTGTAATTATTTACGAAATTCCCTGTTACAAAGTCAAAATTATCATACTTTACGTGAATTTGTTTATATTTAATTTATTTATTCCCCGTCCAAACTCAAAATTATAATTATTTTAAAACATTCCCTACCCCAAGTCAGAATTCAATTAATTTTCAAAATTCGCTGTTCCAAGTAAGAATTCAATTCATTAACAACATTTTCTATTATAATTGAGAACTAAATAACTTTCTTTTTCCAAACTTGGGAGGAGGAGGTTTCAAATTGTCACGAATTCTGATTTAGTACTTTTGTTTAAAATTCCCTTCGTCTAAATCAGAATTCTTTAAGAAAATTCCCTACCCCAAGTCAGAATTCAATTCATTTTCAAAATTCCCTGTTTCAAGTCATAATTATATTCATTTACAATTTTTTTTTATAATAAATCAGAAATATAGTAAATATCTTTTTCTAAAATATTGGACAGGAAAGTTCCAAATTGTGACGAATTCTAACTTGAAACTTTTGTTTTATATTCCCTTCTTCTAAATCAAAATTCTTTTGGAAATTTCCTACCCTAATTCAGAACTCAATTCAATTTAAAAATTCCCTGTTCCATTTACAAAATTTTCTATAATAATTCAGAAATATAGTAATTCCCTTTCTCTCAAATTTGGGAGTGGAATGTTTGAAATTCTGTCAAAAATTTTATTTGCAAAAAACAGAATTTGTTTCATTACAAAAATTCTGATTTGGAACAAGGAATTTTCAAAATCTTACGAATTCTAACTTTAAACAGGGATTTTTTTTGTAGATTCCCTTTTTATAAATCAGAATTTAATTTTTTTTCAAAAATTTCCCGTTCGATGTCAAAAATTACCTGTTCCAATACAAAATTATAATTCTTTTAGATAATTCAGTACTCCAAGTCAGAATTCATATTATTTCTAAAATTCCCTATTCCAAGTCAGAATTTTATTTACTTGCAATATTTTCTATAATAATTCAAAAATATTGTAACTACCTTTTTCTAAAATTTGAAAAAGGGAAGTTTCAAATTCCGGCTAATTTTTAATTTGGGAAAAACAAAATTTTTTAAATCAACAAAAATTCTGATTTGGAATAAGGACTTTTCAAAGTCTGACGAATTCTAATTTGAAACAGGGATTTTTTTGTAAATTCCTTTTTGATAAATCACAATTGAAATTATTTTCAAAAATTTCCCGTTCAATGTAAAAAATTACTTGTTCCAATACAAATTTACAATTGTTTACGAAATTGCCTCTGCCAAAGTCAAAATTATAATTTCTTACGGGAATTTAGTTATATTTCATTTTATTATTCTCCGTCCAAACTCAAAATTATAATTATTTTAGAACATTCTCTGCCCCAAGTCAGAATTCAATCTATATACAAAATTCCCTTTTCCAAGTCAGAATTGTATTTACTCACAATATTTTCTATAATAATTCAGAAATATAATAACTCCCTTTTTCTAAAATTTGGTAGAGGAAAGTTTCAAATTTTGTCAAAAATTTTAGTTGCAAAAAACAGAATTTGTTTCATTAAAAAAGTTCTGATTTGGAACAAGGAATTTTCAAAATCTTATGAATTCTAACTTGAAACAAGGATTTTTTCCAAAATTTCCCGTTCAATGTCAAAAATTACCTGTTCCAATACAAATTTATAATTTTTTACGAAATTCCCTGTTTCAAAGTCAAAATTATAATACTTTATGTGAATTTTTTTATATTTAATTAATTTATTTCCGGTCCAAACTCAACATTTTTCTTTTTAGATAATTTTCTACCCCAAGTCAGAATTCATATTATTTCTAAAATTCCCTGTTCCAAGTCAGAATTTTATTTACTTGCAATATTTTCTATGATAATTTAGAAATATAGTAACTACCTTTTTCTAAAATTTGGAAAAGGGAAGTTTCAAATTCTGGCTAAATTTTTATTTGCAAAAACCAAAATTTTTTAAATTAAAAAAAATTCTAATTTGGAATTCTAACTTGGAACAGGGATTTTTTTGTAAATTCCTTTTTGATAAATCATAATTGAAATTAAAATTCCTTTTTGATAAATCATAATTGAAATTAAAATTCCTTTTTGATAAATCATAATTGAAATTATTTTCCAAAATTTCCCGTTCAATGTAAAAAATTACTTGTTCCAATACAAATTTATAATTTTTTACGAAATACCCTTGTAAATTCCCTGTACCCAAGTCAAAATTATAATTCCTTACGGGAATTTTGTTATATTTCATTTATTTATTCCTCGTCCAAATTCAAAATTATAATTATTTTCGAAAATTCCCTACCCCAAGGCAGAATTCAATTAATTTTCAAAATTCCCTGTTCCAAGTCAGAATTACATTCATTTAAAATTTCTTCTATTATAATTTTTTTTTTTTTATAAATTATACATTTTGGAATTCTGATTATAATTTTTGTTTGAACTTGCCTTTTTCTAAATCAGAATTAGAATTCTTTAAGAAAATTCCCTATCCCAAGTCAGAATTAAATTAATTTTCAAAATTCCCTGTTTTCTGTTATAATTCATAAACATAGCAACTTTCTTTTTCCAAAATTTGGAAAAAGGTAATTTCGAATTGTTACGAATTCTGATTTATAACTTTTTTTCAAAATTCCCTTCTTCTAAATCAGAATTTAGAATTATTTTAGAAAATTCCCTACCCCAAGTCAGAATTCAATTCATTTCCCAAATTCCCTGTTCCAAGCCAGTATTTACTTACAATATTTTTCTATAATAATTAAAAATATTCTCCCTTTTTCTAAAGTTTAGTAGAGGAAAGTTTCAAATTCTGTCACAGTTTTTATTTGCAAAAACAGAATTGTTTCATTAAAAAAATCTGATTTGGAACCGACACAGAACAGGGATTCTTTTTTTGTAAATTCCCTTTCATAAATTTGAATTGAAGTTATTTTCCTAAATTTCCCAATCAATGAAAAAAATCCAAATGCAGAATTATATTCATCTGAAACATTTTCACGGAATCAAATTCCCGGTTTTCCCGATTTCCTGGCCAGGTAGACACCCTGGTAATATTTTAGATTTTCGTTTTACTTTTAAAACAGAAATGAAATAAAAGACTTTTGTTACTTTCTAAAACCCAAAATAATTTTGTTCCCGTTCTGAAAACTAAATGGAATAAAAGTAGTGGATAAAAAACTGAAATTTGTCTTTTGTAATAAAAATACTGTAACCCAGCTCCGTCTGAGAGTATGTTTTAGATCACATGATGCCTTCAATGTAAGACAAATGTTACGCGAACGCCTTGTCTTTGAATTCTAATTAAAATCTCGTAACAGCTGCTAAAAAGACTGAATCGCACATAGAATAATATCGCAACAATATAACGACACAGGCGAATATCAACCTATAGATATTTGTGAAAATGCAGGACCTCTTTGCTGCTCCATCTTAATACATTTATCGTCTTCTTGATCAGCGATCAAATATTTCGTTAACGTAATTATACCCTTACTAATACTAGACGTGCACAATTATTTTTTCCACTATATTCACTATCTCTAGCTTATGATTTTAAGTCGATTCAGAGGAGAGCTTTTCGCCATCTCGACGACGATCGACTTCCGGTCCGAATCAAGCTAAAATATAAATCTAGCGTAAACTGAGCTGAGCCGTTTCATTAGTTAAATATAATCAGACGTTATTAACACTGATCAAAGAAAATCTAATCAGGCTTTACAATAATGAGGCTACAAAACTCAAAAGAGAATTAAATACAATATTTTTCACGCTCAAATCATATACGCTTATTCTCTCAAAAGTTACTCCTTTTTCTCCTTTACACAATTTTATAATTCATACACGACGATTTATGCAAAACAAGGCTGGAAAAGACGATCTCAGGGTGGCCGTTTTAATCAAAGAAAAAAATTTCCGGTCATTTCCCAGTTTTTTTCAGTATGCAACAATTTTTCACGGTCGATGAAATTTTCTATTTGAAGTAATAAAAACTGAACTGCAAATTAAAGCACTCAAAGTGGAACAACGCTCTGAATTGAAGAATGAATATATAAATTTGTAAAATTACATCATTATAAGTAATTCAAGCTAGAAAAATTAGAATTAAATTAAAACTTAATTAATAGAATTAAATAAATAATAGAATTAAATTAATTTTTTTTCAACTGAACACTTTTTAAATTAGAAATTCTTTTTTTTTAATTTTTAGTAGTTTCAACTTAATAATTGTTCAATTATTATTTACAAATAAAAACTTGTTTTTGTTTTGAAACATTTTGAAATATTCGCTAAAAAAATATTTTTTCGGCATAAAAAATAATACAACATTTTTCCAGTAATGTCAAGAAAAATTTTGTTATTATTTTAAAACATTTCAAAATCCTTAGTCTCAAAATTTCAATTCAAAATGTTCAAAAATCGAAATTTTGTTTAAAATGTTTTGCAATCTTTTCAAATTTTCAATTATATTCGAAATTTTATACAAAGTTTCTAAATATCTTTTTAAAGAGATTATTTTTTGAAATTTTTAAAAATATTCTCTTAAAATTAATTATTCATGATACAAAATCATTTTCAATTTTCCTAAGAATCTTAAGAATTTTTTTTTTCTTTTGATACCTTTCAAAATCCTTAGAAAACTTTAAAATTTTATTGCAAAATCTTCAAAAATATAAATTTTCTCGAATTATTTTAATTTGACATTATTTTTGACATTTTTTTGAAACTTCTAAATATCTTTTAAAATAATTCAATTTTTTCGAATCCTTGAAATTTAAAGAAATTGCTTTCAAATCTTCGAAATTCTTTTTCGACAACATTTTGGATATCTTTTAAAATATTCTCTTAATATTAATTTTTCGTAATAAAAAATCATTTTCAATTTTCTTAAGAATCTTAAGAAATTTTTTTTATTCTTTGAAACCTTTCAAACCCCTTAAAAAGCTTCAATATTTTATTTTGAAATCTTCGAAAATATAAATTTTGTTCATCATTTTTTAAGTAAACAATTTTTTAATTATTGTTGACATTTTTTTTTTAACTTCTCAATATCTTTTAAAATCATTTAATTTTTTTAAATCTCGCAAATTTTAAAGAATTTACTTTAAAATCTTCCACATTCTTTTTCTACAATATTTTGGAAAAATTTTGAAATGTTGATTTTTTTTAATATTCTCTTTAAATTAATTTTCTCAAAATAAAAAATCATAAAAAATTGTCCGTGGAATTTTACAAATTTTAAAAAAAAGTATTTTGAAATCCTTAAAAAGCTTCTAGATTTTTTGTTCGAAATCTTCAAAAATCTACATTTTATTTTAAACTTTTTGAAATATTTTCAAACATTAAATTACTTGTGAAATTGTTTCAAAACTTCTAAATATCTTTCAAAATGATTCAAATTTTACCTACTTTTTTTTTAAATCCTGCAAAATTGAAAAATCTGCTCTAAAATCTTCCAGATACTTGCTTGACAAAAACAATTCACAATTCTTAAAGACCATTTCGCTTAAAATTTGAAGAAAAAAATTGAAACTTAGATTGTGAGGTTTATGTTTAGCTCTCTTTGAAATTTTAATGATTCACGGCTTTCTATTTGAAACAATTTAGTTTAAAATTGTTAATAAATGAATAAATATTCTTTTTCTTAACTAAAAATTTTCAAATTGAATGTGATAAATTATACTAAAACAATATTTGAACTACTATGGCTTTCGAATTGAAACAGTTTAATTTTTAGAGTTTTAATTATTGTTCAATTTTTATTACTTCAAGTACAGTTCAATTTTAAAAGTCAATAATTAATTCATATTTACAGTTGATAAATTAAAAACATTTTTTATAACGAAGTTTGAATTTCAAACGCTTTCAATTTTTAAGTCTTGAAAACTGAAATAAAAAATTCTTTTAATTAAAAATGTACGCTTAAACTGAAGATCTAAAATAGAACATTTTTTAAATAAAAGATTTTAGATTTATAATTTCTTAAAAAAGAGAAAAGAGAGGAAGATTATTTTAAATTGCACATCATCATGTGATATTTCAAGTGATTAGATAGATTTTTCTTCTAAAAATTTGTAAAATTCCCGGTCGAAAAATAAATTCCCCGTAATTTCCCGGTTAAGCGGCCACCCTGCGATCTATCAACCTCCCTAAGTTACTGAGGTTTCCATTACGATAATCTGATATCTTTTCAAAATATAGCACATTTAGAAAAGCGATATGCTCGCTAGGAAACCTCGTTTCTATTTCGCTCTTAATTTAATATTTCTATACGTTGGCTTTCCGATGGTCCTAACTCAAGTGTTCAATTTTTTTCTGGCGGTGGTTCACAATCATTTGGAATTCTAGTGTAGATTTCACGTGTGTCTAAACACGACAAGGCAGGCACTTTATAGTGTCACAAAATCTTTCTACGTTTGAACCTCGTCTTAAAATTTCCATCGTTCGTTACATTTGTCACTGACACGTTCACAATTAAAAAATTCTACTTAATACGCGCTAAAAATTATGCTTTCTCGATAAACCTAATCGACAAAAAAAGAAATGTCTCGTTCGTCGTTCACTGGGCTTTCCATTAATGCTCGTTAAAATAATTAAAAATACATACGTGTAAAGGGCTTGCAAACAACGTTTAAACTAAAAACTATTATTCAGTCGCAAATAAAACTTTACTTCTAAACAATCCTGTAAAAGAGAGATCAAAACTGGTTGCAGAAGCTTTCAAAAATAAAGCTCGTAAAAATATTCTCGATTTCATTATGAATAAAATCTTCTGGAAGCTTGCATTCGTACAAAAATTATTGCTCAGGGCGGCCACTCAAATCTTGGACAAATTACAATTGTAACTTTAGGCACATAATTTCATTTAGAGAACCGCTTCAAAAAAGAAGAATCAAAGAATGTATTTTCATTTATATATTTATATTTTTCAGTCTAATGGCCACCGTTGTAGATAGACAGTGGTTTGAAAAAATGCAAATTCCTCTTACCGACATCCGAGGTTCGATTCCGAAAATAATTAAACCTCGATGCCAGGAATTTTTTTTCTTCAGAACCTCTCCTATCTATCAATTACAAACGAAAGTTTCGTCAATCTAAAATGGAAGATCTTTCACCTACGATTCTCTACAGTTTTTTGTTTCCTCCAAACTACTAAAAATATCTCTCCTTTCTCCAAGAGCCCAGCAAACGAGCAAACATATTAATACCTCTCAATGCAAATAAAACTCGATAAAAATGAATAAATTAGTTCAACTAATTAAAATCACGCAACCTTTCGATAATATACAAATTAAATAAGGCTAACAATCGATGGAGCTGCCTTCGATTGAATTGTTTCAGTTAGGAACGGTGAAATTTTAAAACCGGTGGAACGAGTAAATCAGGTTTTTGAGCTAGGCGTTTTTTTTTTTCTTTACACACAATGAATGATGGAAAAGAACCTATTGTTCAATTGCTTTTTTCTCAAATCGGTTCGAAAAATATAGATAAGTCTGACTCAAAAGATAATTTTCTTTACACGTTTCGACTGATAATGTATTAGAATAGTTGTTTTGTTGTTTTTTTTTTATGTACGTGTTCATATTTGCTTACAGTATTATCTAGTAAGGTTCTTGCTATGAGTAGGTGTGTATCCGTAGCTAACTCGTTCTCCGCAGAGTCAGTAATACTCGTTTCATATCTTTAGAAAATAACCGACCATCAATCGTCAAAATCTCGCTCATGTCGGTGTCTGACTTGCAAGGCATTTTTCATTTTCTTATTTTGCAACATTCAATTTTCAATGACACTCATCGTCAAAATTCAAAATCCTTTGATCAGACACTGAGCGATTAATGGAGACCATGGGTTTCTCATCGGTAGACATGAGAGATTTGAACGATTTAATTTTTGAAACTGCGTCTCGATACCCGATGGTATCGGACAAGATCTATCTAGTATCTATTTATATATTTATATATTTATAATATATGATATTTATTAGTCGTTATAAATTATTGAATTATTGTGCCGTTACCGTTTGGGAGGGTAATTCTTTCTTTCTTTTTTTTTTACTGGTGACATCGTACTCATTCCGCTATCCTGCCGGTCCATTTATTCTTCTAATGACCCTTTGCTGCCTCCTTAGCCGCCATTATCAACGGCGTTAACGAGGCTAGTGGCCTTGCTAATTTCAGAAACGGATGCTGTAAAAAAATAAGATATTGGTTAGAAAAGAAATAAGACTCTCATAAGATCCTTGCTTATTAAATGTTCATTTTAATTTTAAAATTTTAGTGTTTATATTCAAACGAGGAGATGATTGATCAAATTTGAGTGAACACCGGATTTGGAAATCTCAATTATTTCAAAAGATTTCAGAAAAATTTCAAAAGATTTCAAAATACTTCTCAAAATTTCACAAAGATTTTCCAAACATTTTAAAAGGTTGCAAACATTTTACAGATTTCAGAAGATTACAAAGATTCCGAACCATTACAAAATTTTCAAAATGTTTCAAATATTTTGCAAAGATTTCATCAATATTTCATAGGTTCACGCCGATTTCGCAAAAATTTCAAAGGTTACGCAAAGATTTTAAACTTTTCCAAAGATTTAAAAATGTTTCAGAATCTTTTAATGATTTTGAAAAAATGTCAGAATCTTTCAATGATTTTGAAAAAACTTTAGGAAAATTAAAAAGATGTCACAACAATTTTAAAAAATTTCAAAGATTTCTCAGGCAACAAAATATTTCACAAAGATTTTGTAAATATTTCATAAATATTTCAAAGGTTTCACAAATATTTCGCAAAAATTTCAAAGATTTAAAAATATTTTCAAAAATTTCAGAAAAATTCAAAAGATTTCACGAAAATTACAATTTTAAAAAATATGTCAGAAGATTTCAAATATTTTGCAAATATTTCATAAAAATTTCGAAGGTTTCATGCAGGTTTCGCAAAAATTTTAAAACTTACACAAAGATTTAAAAAACTTCCAAAGATTTCAAAACATTTCAAAATATTTCAGAATCTTTCAATGATTTTGCAAAGACTTTAGAGAATTTTCAAAATAGATCGGAATATTTCAAATATTTTCCAAAGATTTCATAAATATTTAAAAGATTTCAAAACATTTCCAAAGATTTCAGAAGATTTCATAAATATTTCAAAGGTTTCATAAAGATATCGCAAAAATTTCAAAGATTACACAAAGATTTTAAAGATTTCAAAATAATTAAAAATGTTTCAGAATCTTTTAATGATTTTGCAAAGATTTCAGAAAAGTGTAATTAAAATCATATAAAAATATTTCACATGATTTTTTTAGACAATTTCAAAAATTTAACAAAGATTGCAAAATATTTTATAAAAGTTTTGTAAACATTTCAGAGATTTCAAACGATTACAAAGATTCCAAAATATTGCAGAAAATTTCACAAAGATTTCCGAAATATTTTAAAGATTTCACTAAAATTTTTAAACATTTCCAAAGATTTCAGAAGATTTCTAAAAGATTACACAAGGATTTTAAAGATTTTAAAGATTTCAAAATAATCAAAAATGTTTCAGAATCTTTCAATGATTTTACAAAGATTTCAGAAAAGTGTAAGATATTTCACATGATTTTTTTTAACAATTTCAAAAGATTTCAAAATATTACAAAGATTTCAAAATATTACAAAGATTCCAAAATATTGCAGAAAATTTCACAAAGATTTCCGAAATATTTCAAAGATTTTACAAAAATTTCAAAAGATTTCAACATATTTAAGAAGATTTTATCAATATGTTAAAGGTTTCACTATTATTTTGCAAAATTTTTAAAGATTACGCAAAGATTCTAGAAAATTTCAAAATACATATTTTAAAATATTTCAGAATCTTTCGATGATTTTGCAAAGATTCTAAAAAAAAGTTGAATGATTTCACAAAAATTTCAAAGATTCCAAAATATTTCAGAATCTTTCAATGATTTTGCAAAGACTTCAGAGAATTTTCAAAATAGATCAGAATATTTTTAATATTTCCCAAAGATTTCATAAATATTTCAAAGGTTTCACAAAGATATCGCAAAATTAAAAAAAAAATACCCAAAGATTTTAAAGATTTTAAAATAATTAAAAATGTTTCAGAATCATTCAATGACTTTGCCACGATTTCAGAAAAGTGTAAGATATTTCACATAATTTTTTTAACAATTTCAAAAATTTCACAAAGATTGCAAAATATTTCATAAAAGTTTTGTAAACATTTCAAAGATTTAAAAAAATTACAAAGATTCCAAAATATTGCAGAAAAGATCACAAAGATTTCACTAAAATTTCAAAACATTTCCAAAAATTTCAGAAGATTTCATAAATATTTCAAAGTTTTCACAAAAATTAAAAAAATTACACAAAGATTTTAAAGACATCAAAATAATTAAAAAGGTTTCAGAATCTTTCAATGATTATGCAAAGATTTCAGAAAAGTGTAAGATATTTCACATGATTTTTTTAACAATTTCAAAAATTTCACAGAGTTTGCAAAATATTTCATAAAAGTTTTGTAAACATTTCAAAGATTTCAAAAGATTACAAAGATTCCAAAATATTGCAGAAAATTTCACAAAGATTTCCGAAATATTTTAAAGATTTCACTAAAATTTTAAAACATTTCCAAAGATTTCAAAAGATTTCATAAATATTTCAGAGGTTTCACGAAGATATCGCAAAAATGAAAAAGATTACACAAGGATTCTAAAGACTTTAGAGATTTAAAAATAATCAAAAATGTTTCAGAATCTTTCAATGACTTTGCAAAGATTTCAAAAAAGTTTAAGATATTTCGCATCATTTTTTAACAATTTCAAAAATTTCACAAAGATTGCAAAATATTTCATAACAGTTTTGTAAACATTCAAGAGATTTCAAAAGATTACAAAGATTCCAAAATATTGGAGAAAATTTCACAAAAATTTCCGAAATATTTCAAAGATTTTACTAAAATTTCAAACGATTTTAACATATTTAAGAAGATTTCATCAATATTTTAAAGGTTTCACTATTATTTCGCAAAATTTTTAAAGATTACACAAAAATTCTAGAAAATTTCAAAATACATATTTTAAAATATTTCAGAATCTTTCAATAATTTTGCAAAGATTTTACGAAATTTCCAAAAATTTCACAAAAATTTGCGCAATATTTCACAAAGGTCTTGTAAAGATTTCAAAAGATTGCAAACATTTCAAAGATTTAAAAAGATTGCAAATATTCCAAAATATTGCAGAAAATTTCACAAAGATTTTCAAAATATTTAAAAGATATCACTAAAAATTCAAAAGATTTAAACAAATTTCAAAAATTTTATAAATATTTCAAAGTTTTCTCTAAGAATTCGCCAATTTTTTTTTTTTGAAAATTTTTAAAGATTCCAAAAAATTTAAAGGATTTAGTAACTCTATGAACACAGGCAGTTCTATAAATTCCGGGAGTTTTCTGAATTCCTTGAATTACACGAATTCAACGAACTCTATGAACTTTGGGAGTTCTATTAATTCCGTGAATTCTCTACATAGCTTATAAATTAATTGAATTTTGTTGAATTCTCTGTATGCTTTGCATTATTTTGAACTGCAAGTATTCCACCAATTCAAAGAATTCTATGAGCTCTAAGAGTTCTATAAGCTCCGGGAGTTTCGTGAATTCCCTGCATTACTTTAATTTCCTGAATTCCTTGAATTGCACGAAATTAAGGAACTCTATTAACTCCGGGAGTTTTCTGAATTAATAATTCTCTCAATTCTACGAATTCCTTGAATTACTTGAATTTTCTAATTGTTGAATTCTCTGTATTTCCTCTAAATTAGGTGATTTTTTTTTAATTTTCTGTATGCTTTGCATTATTTTGAATTTTCGAGAATTCCACCAATTCAAGGAATTCTACGAACTCTGCGAGTTCTATAAACCCCGGGAGTTTCCTGAATTACTTTAATTTCCTGAATTCTTCGAATTGCACGAATTCAAGGAACTCTAAGAACTCTGGGAGTTCTATCAACTCCGGGAGTTATCTGAATTTAATAACTCTCTGAATTTTTCGAATTCCTTGAATTACGCGATATTACATGAATTTTCTAAATTCCTTGAATTATCTAAATATCTTCTAAATTAATTGAATTCTTTTGAATTCTCTGTATACTTTGAATTATTTTGAATTGCAAGAATTCCACCAATTCAAAGAATTCTATGAACTCTGGGAGTTCTATAAGCTCCGGGAGTTTCCTGAATTCCCTGAATTACTTTAATTTCCTGAATTCCTTGAATTGCACGAAATTAAGGAACTCTATTAACACCGGGAGTGTTCTGAATTAATAATTCTCTCAATTCTCCGAATTCTTTGAATTACTTGAATTTTCTAAATGTTGAATTCTCTGTATTTCTTCTAAATTAAGTGATTGTTTTAAATACTCTGTATGCTTTACATTATTTCAAATTGCGAGAATTCCACCAATTCAAGGAATTCTACGAACTCTGCGAGTTCTATAAACCTCGGGAGTTTCCTCAATTCCTTGAATTCCCTGAATTACTTTAATTTCCTAAATTCTTCGAATTGCACGAATTCAAGGAACTCTAAGAACTCTGGGAGTTCTATTAACTCCAGGAGTTTTCTGAATTTCATATTTCTCTGAATTCGTTGAATTCCTTGAATTACGCGAATTACTGGAATTTTCTAAATTCCTTGAATTATCTAAATATCTTATAAATTAATTGAATTCTATTGAATTCTCTGTATGCTTTGCATTATTTTGAACTGCAAGTATTCCACCAATTCAAAGAATTCTATGAATTGTGGGAGTTCTATAAGCTCCGAGAGTTTCATGAATTTCATAATTCTCTGAATTCTCCGAATTACTTGAATTTTCTAAATTCCTTGAATTCTCTGTATTTCTTCTAACTTGATTGAATTTTTTTTATTCTCTGTATGCTTTTCATTATTTTTAATTGCAAGGATTCCACCAATTCAAGGAATTCTACGACCTCAGGGAGTTCTAGAAAACTTTGATAGTTCTATAAGCTCCGGGAGTTTATAGAACTATTAATTATGAAGAATATACTCTATACTCTATAGAATTCTATGACTTCTATGAATATTAGGGAATTCTATGAAATCAGGAAATTCGATGGATTTTAAGGAGATTAAATTAATGCAAGCAAATCAGAGTAATTCAGAGTATTTGAAAGAATTCAAAGAATTTAGGTAATTCAAGGAATTAAAGTGAATTCAAGAAATTCATAGAGTTTAAGGAATTCAGAGTTCAGGCAATGCAAAGAGTTCCAGGAAATCAGATAATTTAGGGAATTTAGAGGAATTTAAATGATTTTAACGAAGTTAAAAAATGTAAAATAATTTCAAGGAATTTAAAAGAATAAATATAATTCAAAGAACTCAAAGGAATTGAATGTGAATTCAAAGGAATTAAATGTGAATTCAAAGGAATTAAATGTAAATTTAAAGGAATTCAATATGAATTCAAAGCAAGTCAGTATGAATTCAAAGGAATCCAGTATGAATTCAATCACTGCTAAAATAATTATAAATTATATAATAAACCACAGAGTATTATAACTCCCAGAGAGATTCTTTCAACATGCAGGTATCGATATTTACCTTCAGTAATTCAGAGGCTGAGGAGCGTCTTTCGACTTCAACTTCTAAACATTGGTCTAAAAAGTCTTGGAAAATTCCGGATAACTTCTCCTTCTCCTTGATTTCGGGTTTTCCGTTCGTCGCAATCAAATACAGCGCTTTCAGAGGATTTTCGTTTAAATAGGGTGGCTCTCCTTCTATCATTTCGATGGCCATTATACCCAAGGACCATATGTCGACCTTTGGATCAATAAGTTTTCAAGATTAAAATAGATTTATGGTGAGACAGGTAGTTCACATCATAGAGGATATCGTTCTATGCAATCTAAATATAGAGGAAAAGGGCTATTATTGCCTTATCCTCAAAACTTAAAGCAGCCTTTTACAGAATTCACAAACCAAAATGCTTTCTTAAAGAGGCGAAAAGGGTGATTTAAAAAAAAAATAGGAGAATACATTGTTTTAAACGAAATTAATGTAGATACCGTAATAAATTCAATATGAAACGCTTTGAATTACTAAGAATTCAAGTCAAAATATATTGCACAGATTTCAGAAATTTTTTTTAATAGATCAGAAGAATACAAATATTTTACAAAAAAATTATAAATATTCGAAAGATTTCACTGAAATTAAAAACAATTTTAAGATAACATAAAGATTTTAAACAATTTTAAAGATTTCAAAATATTGCAATCAAATCAATGATTTACAAAAATTAAAAAGATTTCAAAATATTTTAGAAAATTTCACAAAAATTTTTAAGATATCAAAACATATCAGAAGATCTCAAATATTTTGCAAAGGATTCAAAAATATTTCAAAGGTTTTACTAAAATTTCAAAATATTTCAAAATATTTCATAAACATTTCAAAAGTTTCACAAAGATAACGCAATAATTTGAAAGATTACAAAAAGATTTAAAAGATTTCAATATAATAAAAAATGTTTCAGAATTTTTCAATGATTTTCCAAAGATTCCAGAAAAATCTAAATGAGTTCAAAAATTTTTTAAATTATTTCAAAGATAACAAGATATCAAAGATTTCAGGACATTTAAAAATATTGCAGAATCTTTCAATAATTTTGCAAATATTTGCATAATATTTCACAAAGGTTTTGTGAAGATTTCAAACGATTGCAAACATTTCAAAGATTTCAAAGATTTCAAAAGATTACAAAGATTCCAAAATATTGCAGAAAATTTCACAAAGATTTCAGAAATATTTAAGAGATTTCAATAACATTTTCAAAGATTTCATAAGATTTCATTAATATTTCAAAGGTTTCACACAGATTTCGCAAAATTTTGAAAGATTACGCAAAGATTTCAAAATATTTCAGAATCTGTCAATGATTTTGCAAAGATTCCTGAAAAATTTATTGAATTTCACAAAAATTTTAAACAATTTCAAAGATAACACAAAGATTTTGAAGAATCCTAAGATTTCAGAATATTTGAAAACATTTCAGCATCTTTTAATAATTTTGCAAGGATTTCAGAAATTTTTTTAACAATTTCAAAAATTTCACAAAGGTTTTGTAAAAATTTCAAAATATTGCAAAACTTCAAAGATTTCACATGGTTAACAAAGATTCCAAAATATTCCAGAATATTTCAAAAAGATTTCCGAAATATTTCAATAAAATTTCTAAAGATTTCAACAGATTTCATAAGATTTCATGAATTTCACAAAAATTTAAAAGATTACAAAAAGATTTAAAAATATTTAAGAGATTTAAAAATATTTCGATGTTTTTAAAAAGATTAAGAAGATTTCATATATTGCATTTCAACAAAATACTTGAATTTTCAACCAAAAGAGATGAATTAAAAGAAAATAATTTTTAACCAAAAAGATTAATTTCCGCCAAAACAACAAAAAAAGAATTTTAAAAAATGTTAACAAAGAAGTTCAATTTTAAACCAAGTAGTTGAATTTTTAATAAAACAAATGAATTCTTAAAGAAAAATGTAACAGTTGATATCTGGTACCAAACAAGATTTTAATTATAAATAAAAAGCAGTTGAATTCAACTAAAAGAGTCCATCAAAAGTTATATTTATAACTGAAAAATAAAAAAATAAAATTCTACGAAAAGAAATGAATTTTCAAAGCAAAAACAGGAATTTTAAACAATTGTGTAAAATTTTCAAGCTGAAAAATCGAATGTTTTAGAAAACAGTCGAATTGTATACCCAAAAAGTTGCATTTTTTAATTTAAAAAATTAAATTTCTACCAAAATAGATGAATTTTTAAACCAAATTTGAATTTCGAAACAAAAAGATTAATTTTCAACCAAGAAGATTAATTTTCTACCAAAAAGATGAATTTTCTACAAAGCAGTTGGATTTTCAACAAAAAAGTTAGTTTTTAACTAAAATGATGAATCTTCAAGGGAAAATTTGAATTTTTAACCTAATACTTGAATATTCAACCCAAAAGACTAATTTTCTACTAAATGACTGATTTTTAATAAAGTATATGAATCTATCTAAAAAATTCCAATTTTCAACCAAAATTATAATAGTTAAAATGTTAGTAACATAAATGTTCAAACAAACAAAAAAACGAAACGAATTTTCAAGAAAATAGTTTCTTTTTCATAAAAAAAAATGATTCTCAACAGAATAATTAAATTTTAAACCTAAAAGATGAATTTTCTACAAAAAAAAAAGATACAGTTTAACTAAAATATATACATTTTTAATTTAAAAAAATCACAAACGCAAAATAGAATAGTTCAATTTGCAGTTTGAAAAGTAAATGTTAAACCATAGAAACGAGTTTTCAAAAAAAATCTTTCATTTTCAACTAAAAATACAAATTTTCACGCAAAAATGGAGTAGTTACACCTTCAGTTAAAAAGAATTAATTTTTAACTAAAAAGAAATGAATTTTCAGCCAAAGAAATTAATTTTTAATCACAATGATGAATTTCCAACCAAATATATGAATTTTTGACCAAATAGTGGAATTTTTAACCCAAAACACAAATGCAAACCAAAAATATAATACATATTTCAATTTGCAGTTAGAAAAGTAAATTAAAAAAAAAACTATTTTTCAGCAGAATTAATTCATTTTCAACTAAAAACATACATTTTTAACCGAAAATGGAATAGTTATATCTTCAGTTAAACAAATTTATTTTCAACTAAAAAGAAACGTATTTTCAACCCAAGAAAATTATTTTTTAATCACAATGATGCATTTTCAACCAAAAAGAGATGAACTTTCTATCAACAAAAAAAAATGAATTCTCAACTAAACAGTTTTTTTTTCAATGAAAGAAATTAATTTTTAAAAAATAGCATAGTTTCAAACTAAAGAGACAAATTTTCTACCAAAAATAAAGTAGGATATTTTTCAGTCAGTAAAATAAATTTTCAAACAAAGAAATTAATTTTTAACCAGAAAGATGAAATTTCAACTAATGAGAGAGTATTCTTTTACAAACAAAATACAAATTTTCAACAAATAGTTAAATTTTCAACGACATCAGATAAATTTTCAACTAAAAATAGAATAGTTTAATTTTCAGGAAAAAAACAATAATTTTCAATAAAATTGAAATAAATTTTCAACGAAATAGTATACTTTTCAACCAAGAAGATTAAATTTCTACCAGAAAAGATAAATTTTCGACAAAAAATGGAACCGTTATATTTCCAGTTTAAAAAATTAATTCTAAATAAGAAAAATCTCATTTTCAAACAAAAAGATTAATTTTCAAATTTTCAATGAATTTTTAACAAAAAGTACATGAATTCAGTTTTTTGAGTTGAAACAATTAATTTTTAACTAGAAAACATAGTTTTTAACAAAATGATTACATTTCGAACAAAGAAAGGCTTTTCAACTAAATGATGAGTGATCAACCAAATAAATGAATGTTTAACAAATTAGTTTCACTCCCAGCTAAATAGTTGAATTTTCTGCCAAAAACGATGAATTCTCAACGATAAACGTGATATTTGATATTTCTTTTTATTCTTCTTATTTCTTTTTCTTATTCTTTTTAGATAGTCTTATTTCTTTTGGTTGAATTCAACTGTTTTTGATTAAAATTTTATCGGTTGAAGTTTCTTCTCTTTGGTTGAAAATTTTTATATTTTATTGAAAATTCGACCTTTTTGGATGAATTCAACGGCTTTTAATCAAAAATATTTTTTGGTTGTTTGTTGAAGATTTATTTCTTTGGTTTAAAATAAACTATTTTGGTAAAAATCAATTTTTTTCGTTAAAAATTGATTAACTGAAAATTTAACTTGCTATTTTTGGTTAAGAATTCGCCCCTTTTAGTTTAGAAATCAAACATTTGGATGCAAATCTATGTATTTTATTGAAATTTCGTCTCTTTTTGTTGAAAATTAATCTTTATGCGTAACAATTAATCTTTTTGGTTGAAAATTATTTTTCTCTTGAAAATTTAACTACTTTGTTGAAAATATATTTTTTATTTGAAAATTCATTAGTTTTGGTTAAAAATTCAAGTATTTTGTTCAAACCTCCTATTTTATGGTCCAAAATTTTAGTTACAAATTCATGACATTCGATGAAAATTTAACTACTTTATTGAAAATTTGTTTTTTATGTTGAAAATTAATTTTCGAACTTAAAAATTAAGTATTTTATTTAAAACTCGTCTTTTTGGTTTTTTATTTACTGTTATAACTGTTTATAACTGTTTTTTATTTAATATAAATTCATTTTTTTGTTGGAACATCAACTATTCCACTTTTGGTTGAAAGTGCTTTCTTTTTTTAGTTCAAAATTCACTTATTTTTTTTTTTTGCAAATTGAACTATATGGTTGGAAATTGATTTTTTTCATCTGAAAATTTCATTTTTGGTTGAAAATTAATTTTTTTAGTTGAATATCCAACAATTTTGTTGAAAATTCGTTTTCTTTTAGCAGTAAATTTATCTTCAGAACAGGGAATTTTTTTCGTGGACCGGAAATTTTTGAAAAGAATTATAATTCGGATTTAGAAAAAAGGAATTCAAAAAATCTCTCTTCCAAGTCAGAATTCGTCACAATTTGAAACTTCCCTCTTCTAAATTTTAGATATTCAAAAATTAATAATAAATAAATTTTAGATGTTTGGAAATGTAACTACTTTTTTGAAAATTAATTTATTTTTTTTTGGTGAAAATTCAACTAATTGGTTGAAAATTGACATTTTTCATTTAAAAATTAAACTATTTTTTGAAAATTTATTTAATTTTTTAACTGAAAATTTAACTATTCCATTTTTAGTCGAAAATTGATCTTTTCCAGTTCAAAATTCAATAATTTTGATCAAAATTTGTCCTTTTTAATTAAAAATTCAACTATTTCGTTGAAAATTTAAATTTTTTGTTAAAAAATCGATTTTTTTGCGTAGAAAATTATCTTTTTCTATGAAAGTTAATCTTCTTTTCGGTTAAAAGTTAAAGTATATCAGTTAAATATTTATCATTTTGGTTTGAAATTCATCTTTTAGGTTGGAAATAAAATTATTTGGTTGAAAGTTAAACATTCTTGTTAAAAATAATTTTTTGTTTGTTAAACATTCATTGCTTTAATTAAAAATTCATTTCATTGGCTACAAAATGAGCTGTTTGAGTGAAAAGTTGTTTTTTCTTTGGATGGTTTTTGGTTAAAAAATTTTTTTTTAACTGAAAATTGAACTATTATTCCATTTGAATATTCCATAATTTTAGTTGAAAATTCATCACTTTGGTTGAAAAATCATTTTTTTTTAGTTCAAAATTCATCTTTTTTGATAGAAATTAATCTTCTTGGTTGAAAATTAGTCTCTTTGGTCAAAAATGCAATTATTCTGGTGAAAGATTCATCTTCTGGTTTAAAATTTCACTATTCCAGTTAAACATTTACAATTTCATTTGAAAATCCATCACTTTGTTGGAAAATGTAACAATTTTTTTGAAAGTTAGTTTTTTTTGTTGAAAGTAATTTTTTAAACTGAAAATTTAACTCATTCCAATTGAAAATTCCATATTTGTATTTCAAATTCATCTGTTTGGTTAAACATTAATTTTGTTAGTAAAAAATAATTTTTTTTTGGAAAATTCAGCTATTTCAGTTGAAAATTTGTCTTCTTTAATTAAAAATTCAACTATTTCGTTGAAAATTCACGTATTTTGTTGAAAAATTGTATTTTTTGATGGAAAGTTAATCTTTTTATTCGAAAATTAAATTAAATTATCGTTTTAAATTAAATTACCAATTATCATCATTTTAGTTGAAAATTCACCTTTTTTATTTGAAATTTAACTATTCCAGTTGAAGGTTCATAA
The DNA here is from genome assembly GCA_932178445.1 of Andricus quercusramuli. Lineage (NCBI taxonomy): Eukaryota > Metazoa > Arthropoda > Insecta > Hymenoptera > Cynipidae > Andricus > Andricus quercusramuli. Next base: position 50,456 of record CAKNXH010064211.1, read on the forward strand.
TTTTATTTAAAAATGCATCACTTTGGTTGGAAATTAAACTATTTTGTTGAAAATTATTTTTTACAACTGAAAGTTTAACTATTTCATTTTTTTAATTGTTAAAGGATGTAATTATAACTTTTAATTGACTGGGAAAAATTGAAAAACTTGACCGAGAAAAACCGGGAAATGACCGGGAATTTGAAATCGTCCGCCGAATCGCCACCCTGATTTGCTCAACATAATTTCTTGTGCATTTAAGAACTCTGTCTTGACAAAAGAAAAAAAATGAAAACACAAAACAAAAAACATACCTTAGGTCCATACTGTTTCCGCGTGACAACTTCCGGTGCCATCCAATAAGGAGTTCCCACCATCGTCGTCCTCTTGCTCTGTTCAGGCGAGATCTGTGCGCAAAATCCAAAGTCCGTCAACTTGACGCCACCATCCAAACCGAGAAGAATATTGTCCGACTTGATATCCCTGTGAATAACTTGATTGCAGTGGAGAAACTCGAGAGCCTGGAGGACTTCTCTGCAGACTGCAGCAATCTGTCCCTCATCCATGCAAGTCTCCGTGACCACATCAGTCAAACTACCACCAGGTAGATATTCCATCACAACCCACAGTTCTTCACCCACCAGATAGCTGTCCAAATAATTAACAACATTCGGATGCTTGTTCTCCCGCATCACCAATATTTCGTTGATAATCAGCTCCTTCTTTGGCTGCTGCGAAAGATTCATTTGCTTGATGGCCACTTCCATTCCCGTCGATGTCTCAATCGCCGTGTAGACGGTTCCTGATGCACCCTGGCCAATCTTCTCCATCTTTGTGTACTTTCTTATCGGATCTCCTACGCTCACGATCGTTCTCAGCTTTTCCAGCGTCTCGTCGTCTGACATCTTCTTCTTTCTCGCCTTTTCACTTTGAGCTGGTCTCGACTGATCAATCGGGGTTGCTTGGTTCTTATTTTTATCGAGAGCCGGCTGCTGATTTTGCTGCTGAGGTGTTCCATTCCGTTGAGGAGATCCGATAGACGTTGGAAGTGGTGAAAGAGGTGCTTCTTCAATAGGCTTGGTGTACTGTTAAAAAGAAATTTGGTTTAGTGAAATAGTAGAGGCGATATGATTTAATTAAATAGATTAGAGGGATCACAGCTCAAAAGGAGCTCAAAAAAGGGGAAATAGGGGAAAGATTAAACATCTATTTTCATATGTCGAAAAGAAAAAATAATCTTTTTGTAAGAAATGTTACATTTTTAAATCATTTTCAATGATTTCTTCCATTAAAGATTTATTTTTAAAAATTGGATGTAGGTACTTAGATCGTTCAGGGTGTCTACTCAAATCCTGGAAAAAAATTCCCTGACAATTCCAGATTTTTTCCAGGTATAATTTTTCAGAGCCATTCATATATTTCGCGTTTTATAAAACAATCAATGGAGTTTCTTTGAGTTTCTAAGAATAATACTAAAGACATAAGAATTGATTTCTTGAATTAATCTCTAAAGTACCAAATAGTTGAATTCCAACTAAAAAAGATCAATTTTCAACCAAAAATGGAATAGTTTAATTTTTAGGGGAAAAAAAATAATTCTCCGCACAAAACAAAAACAAATTTTCATCCAAAGCTAAAAAAGACAACATTTTCAACCAAATATATGGATTTTGAATGAAAAGAAAAAATTCAACCAAAAGTGGAATAGTTAGATTTTCAGTTTAAAAAAATTACTTCTTAACCAAACTGATGATTTTCCCTGGAATATTGGAATTTTCAACCAAAAACATAAATTTTTTAATAGAATAATGAATATTTAATTGGAATAATAGAATTTTTAACCAAAAAGATAAATTTTCAAACATAAAGATTAATTTTTTACCAAAAAAGACGATTTTTCAACAAAATAC
>CAKNXH010064211.1:69605-86711 GCA_932178445.1 Andricus quercusramuli
AAAATTCATCTTTTATGGTAGAAAATTCACCTTTCCTGGTTGAAAATTAACTTTTTTGGCTTTAAAAATGAATTTTCAAAGCAAAACAAAAAATTTTCATCAAAAGAGTTGACTTTTAAACCCGAAAAGATGAATATTCAATAAAAAATATAATTTTCAACCAAGAAAGATTAATTTTCTTCCAGTTAGTTGAATTTTCAAACTAAAAAATCATTTTTTTAAACAGTTGAATTTTCAACAAAATAGTTAAATTAGAAAAAAATAATAATTTTCAACAAGAAACAGTTGCATTTTCAATCAAATAGTTGTATTTTCAAGCGAAAAGGCGAAATTTTTAGGCCAAAAAGACGAATTTTCAACAAAAAAATTCATTTTAAACCAAGAAGGATGCTTTTTCAAAAATAAAAAATGAATTTACACAACAAAAAGACAAATTTTCAAAATAAAGTTGACTTTTAAACCGGAAAAGGTGGATCATGATGATCAAATTTTAACAAAAAAGATCATTTTCAACCAAGGTGAATTTTCGGACTTTTTGTTTGGAAAATTTCAAAACAAAAAGAGATTTTTTTCAACAAAAGAGTTCAATTTTCAAGCTAAAAAAGTCGAAGGTTTCAGAAATCTGTTGACTTTTAAACCGAAAAGATGAATTTTTAACCAAAATGTAAATTTTGAACAAAATAGTTGAATTTTAAACCAAAAAGATGCATTTTTCTACCATAAAAGATAAATTTTTTATTCAAAAGAAAATTTTTTCAATATAAATAGATGATTGTTTAACAAAGCAGTTGAATTTTTAATTAAAAAATTACTTTTAAAAAAATAGTTGAATTTTCTACCTGAAAAGTTGAATTTTCACGAAAAAAATTAATTTTGAAACAAATAGTACAATTTTTCACCAAATTGTTGAATTTTCAATAAAAAAAATTAATTTTTGATCATGAAAGATGAATTTCTAAACCAAAACAATTAAGTTTCTATCCAAAAAGATGAATGATCAACAAAACCGTTGAAACTTCGACGTAAAAAAATTACTTGTAACAAAATAGTTGAACTTCCATCAAAATAATTTAAATATCAACCAAAAATATACTATACTATTATTAATTCAGTTCGCATTTAAGCGAAAAAACAAAAAATTCCTTATAATATTAAAAATTATGGCACGCGTTAATAATAATATAGATTTTTTATTTTTAAATATATTTTAGAAGATATCAAAGATTCTGATATGAAACAGGCAATTTATTTTGGAAAAGAATTATAATTTTGAGCTGGAACATCCGATAATTTTTGTCGTAAGAATTGCAAATTTGATTTGTGACAGAACATTTTTTTAAAGAATTATAATTGTGAATTTGAACAGGGACTTCATTTTGAAATTCCCTTCTTCTAAATCAGAATAATATTTTTTTGTCTCGAAATTCCCGATCCATTGAAAAAATTCTCTGTTCCAGATCAAATAATAATTCTGTATGAAAATTCCCTTTTTAAGTCACAATTACATTTTTCAAAAAATCGTAACTCCCTTTTCCTAAAATTTGGAAGAGGATAGTTTTAAATTCTGGAAAATTTTTGATTGAAAGAAAAAAGAATTTTTAAATTCAAACATATTTTGATTTGGAAAAAGGAATTCTCAAAATCTGACGAATTCTTACTTGGAACAGGGATTGTTTTTATAAATTCTCTTTTTATAAATCAGAATTAAAATTATTTTCAAAAATTTCCCATTCCATGTCAAAAATTCCTTGTTCCAAGTCAGAATTATATTTATTTAGAAAATTTTCTATTAAAATTGAGAAATATAGTAATTCCCTTTTCCCAAGATTGTAATTGAAATTTTAATTGAACAGTTACATTTTTTTATACTGAATACTTCTTAAATTAAAAGTTAAATTCTTTTATTTTAAATAATTTAAGAATCCTTAAATTGCTGAAAAATTTTACTTTAAAATCTTAAAAAATCTATATGTTGTTTTACATTTTTTCACTTTTTAAATTATTTTTGAAATTTTTTCAGAACTTCTGAATACGTTTTAAAATGATACGATTTTTTCCTAAAAATTTTGTAAATCATGCCAAATTGAAAAGATGTCCTTAAAATCTTCAACATTCATTTTTTACCATTATTTAAATCTTTCTAAATCTCTTTAAATATTCTCTTGAAATTAATTTTTCAAAATAAAAAACCAATTTCAATTTTCCTAGGAATCTTAAGGAACCTTTTTTTTTTATTCTTTTAAAGCCTTTCAAAATTCTTAAAAATCTTCTAAATTTTTTGTTGGCACACGTAGACACTTAGTTTAAATTATTTGAAATAATTTTGAATTTTTTCAAAACTTCTAAAAATCTCCTCAACTTAATCGAATTTTTTCTAAAAATAATAGGTGTTCAATTATTATTTATACATAAAAATTCAATAATTTGAGTTACAAAACAAGTTTTATTAAAGAGAACAATTAAAAATGTAACGTTCAAAGTTTATTTTTTTGTTTTTAGTTTTGAATATTTGATTTATAATTACAGATTTTTAATGAAGTCAGATATTTCCAAATATCAAATAATTCTTTTTGTCATAATTAAACATTTTAAAATTTAATGGTATAAAAATGGAACATTTCAGACCGAAACAATATCTGAAATTTAATATCTTTTTAACTAATAAGACTTTCCAATTGAAACAGTTTAATTTTCAACGTTAAAATCTGGAAAATCTAAAATTGTGAACTGATTCCGAATCGTCTTGTAAAATTGTTTAATTACTTAAAAAACGGTTGAAATCAAAGTTGGACCGATATTTTTTCTATAAAAATTTGTAACATTCCCGGTCGAAAAATAAATTCACTGTCATTTCCCGGTTTTCCCGGTCTCAAAAAATTCCTGGTCATTTCCCGGTCCAGCGGCCACCCTGATATGAGTATATTTGAGAGAGAAATCCCGGACACTGAATCGAATTCCCGGTTTTCCCGATTTCCCGGTCGGATTAATTATTAATTACTTAATTATTTTCCCTGATTATTATTGCTTGTATTTTAACTTACCAACAACGCCGACCATTTTCGTCGTTGTCATAAATTTCGAGCATTTCGCTTCTTTACTGCTGTTGTCATACCAGTTCAGGACATCCAGCACTGCCTGAGGATTTTTCTTCTGTTCTTGTTTGCTGATGTTGCTGGACATCAGCAACCTCGCCCAGGCTTCCGGCATTCCCTGAGAGAAAATAGAACTTTAAAATGCTGGTAATCAAAAATTGAAAAGGTATTTTTTATGATTAGGAAAATTACACCCAAGTTAATCGACAGGAAGAGTTGTGATAATGTAACTCTAAGTTGTTTAAAACTCTATGTCATTAATTAAAAATTAAAATTTGTATATATTGCGGATAGTGCTATTATATACTATACTACATTTTTAATTGAAGAAATTTAAATTTTCGAAGGTTTTTCCATATTTATCTATGCAAAAGTTATCATGTAAATTCAATTTTCAGAATTTTTGAATCGAAAATTGTCTTTTATTTTTACACAGCTAGGCAATAATTAATAACTAATTTAAATAAATTTCTACTAGGGCTCCACTTTTTTGTGAATATGTGAATTTAAAAATTGTGTACAGGGTCTACTCAAATCCTGGAATAAAATTCCCTAATAATATGTATATAAGCAAGTAAAATTAATGTGGATACTATATTAAATTAAATGGCTTCAAATTCCTATTTTTTCAACTAAAACTAATGCATTTTCAACAAACTAGATGATTTTTTAACAAAATAATTCAATTTTGAACCAAAATAAATTATTTTCTACCAAACAAAAGACAATTTTACAAAAAAATATATAAATTCTCAACCAAATAGTTGAATTTTGATCTAAAAAAAAGTTTACAACCAAAAATAGAATAGTTAAATGTTCAGTTAAAAAATTAATTTTCCACTAAAAAAATAAATTGTAAACCAAGGTGATGAATTTTCAACTTGAATGATTAATCTTCGAATGGAATAGATGACTTTCAAATCAAAAACATGAATTTTTAACAAAAGAGTTCAACTTTCACCCGAAACGTTTTTTTTTCAACCAAAAAGATGAATTTTCAACTAAAAAGTTAATCTTTCAATAAAATACTTAATTTTTTAACTAAAAAAGATCGATTTTTAATCATGAATGGAATACTTAAATTTTCAGTTGAAAAAATTAATTTTCAACGAAACTGATGAATTTTCAAATAAAATGGTGAATCTTCAACTGGAATAGTTGAATTTGAAACCAAAAAAATGATTTTTCAATCAAGAAGATTAATTTTCTATTAAAAATAACGTTTTTTCAACAAAATATCTCAATTATCAACGAAACAGTTGAATTTTAATCTAAAAAATACATTTTCCATATAAAAAAGACAAAATTCCAAACAAATAGTTCAATTATAAACTAAAAAAAATCAATTTTCAACAAAGAATGGAATAGTTCAATTTTTAATTTAAAAAATGAAGTTTCAACCAAGCTGACGAATTTTCAACTAAAATTATGAATTTTCAACGAGAATAGTTGAATTTTAAACCAAAATGATAAATTTTCAACTAAAATTATGAATTTTTAATTGGAATAGTTGTATTTTCAACCAAAAAGATGAATTTTCAAACCAAACGATTAATTTTCTACCAAAAAAATACGGTTTGTCAACAAAATACATGAATTATCAACGCAAATTGTTGCATTTTCAACTAAAAAAGATGAATTTATCACCAAAAAGATGAATTTTCAATTAAAAAGATTAATTTCCTTCCAAGAAGATTATTTTAACCCAAAAAAATACGAATTTTCAATAAAATACAAGAGTTTTCAACTAAAAGATAAATTGTCAACCAAAAATTAAATAATTAAATTTTCAGTTAAAAGAATTAACAATTAAACAAGGAGATGAGTTTTCAAATAAAAAGATGGAATATTAAATTGAATTGAAACATTTTCAGTTACAAAAAAAATTATTTTTAACCAAAAAACTAATTTTCAAAAAAATAGTTACATTTTAAAACAAAGTGATAAATTGTTAACTAAAATGATGAATTTTCGACTAAAATAGATGGATTTTTAACCAAACGGATGAATTCTCATCTATAATAATGAATCTAACTAAAATAATTGAATTTTCAACTAAAAAGGATAACTTTTCAACCAAAAATTGAATACTTCAATTTGTAGTAAAAAAATTAATGTTCAACCAAATAAATGAATTTTTAACAAAACTGATGAGATATTCAACTGGATTAGTTAAATTTTCTGTTTAAAAAAAATTAATTTTCAACAAAAAAGAAGTTTGAGTCAAGAAGATTAATTTTCTACCAATAAATACGATTTTTCAACAAAATAGTTGAATTTTCAACTAAAAAAGACAAATTTCTAACCAAACAGTTAAATTTAGAACTAAAAAAGATCAATTTTCAACAAAAAATGGAATAGTTGAGTCAAAAAATTAATTTCAAACAAAAAAACGAATTTGCAACAAAATTGTGAAATAAACTAATTTCAACCTACTTTCTTTACAAATTAAGAATTATAATTATTCAATTTTATATGCTTTTGCATTTTTTTAAAATTTCCGATTTCGTAGTAAAGTTCCAAATTTTTTAAAATGTAAACTTTTTTTTCTTTAAGAAAAGTTAAATTTCAAAAATAAAATGAAAACAACCAACTCAAATATTCATTTCCGTTCTAAAAAATTGATAATGTACCAATAAAAATATCCTATCCGGTTCTGGTAATTCTATTAAATTTTAGAAATGGTTTCAAAAGACAGAGATAATTTGACACCTCTATTTTTACACAATCAAGGAAAGAAACTGGTTTTAAATATGATATGCTAAGTGATCGGATCAGTTAAAAATATCAGTGAGAACAGATAGAGATATCAAAACATGTCTTGAAAACGAGATTGAAATTAGATGGAAAATGGAAATCAATTTCTAGAATGAACTCAAAATTCTATAACTAAACACGGTTTATTTATAATAAATCCTTCGAAAACTCAAAAGATTTTCGATAAAATCGGAAAAGATAATAATAATAATAATAATATTCTACCATTTAAGATTTTCTTTTCAGAGTTAATAAATTTTGCAAAAAAAGTGATTGAGCTTCTCAACAATAATCACATCTAGAGGATAAAGTATAGAAAAATGTTTTTTTTTTCTCCAGGGTTCTTTAGTTTTTACTAAAGCATTCGAGCATCTATTATCTACATTATATAAACTATCGATTTAAGGAGGTTGGTGTACGAATTAGAAGTCATAAAACTATCTGAATAAAAATATACAAAAAAGTTTATATAAACACTTCATATTTTATCTCCAATCTCAAAATTATGTTTAAAAACAAGAACAAAGTCGATTAATTAAGTTGCATGGAAATTAGATAGTATTTGAGTTTATTTTTCATGCTTTAAAGTTGGTACTCAGAATGTCATGCTGGGTTGTCAAAACAATCTCTTATTGAACTCAGATTTAATTCACCTTGATACAAAATTTTATAAAAAAAATTTGAGTAAACCGAAAAATATTTGAAAGTTTAAGATCTGATTTATATAATTAAATTGTTATTAATTTAAGGTAAAAGTAAATAAAAGTTCAGATTTCAGAGTCTAAAATGCTCTCTAAACGGGGCAAAATGGGTAATTTTTCGCGAAAATAGAGGACTAATGGGAAAATTAATATTGAATTCAATATAAAACCCTTTAAATCACAAGTCGAAATATATTGCATTTTTAACAAAACAGTTGAATTGTCAACGAAAAAAAATTTTATATTGAAAGAGATGAATTTTCAAGCCAAAATACAAATTTTCAAAAAAAGGATTATGTTTTCAAAGTGAAAAGTTGAATTTTCAATAACAAAAGTTATTTTTAACCAAACAGTTGCATTTATAACTAAATAGTTGAACTTTCAGTCAAATGTTTAAATTTTCAAGCCAAAATGACGAATTTTTTAAAAGACATTTAAATTTTCAAAGAAAAAGTTAATTATCAACCAAGAAAAATGGATTTCAACCAAAAAGATGAAGTTTTTAATCCAAAAGGAAGAACTTTTAACCAAAAAAGTTGACTTTAACAAAATAGTTGAATTTTAAACCAGATAGTTGAATTTCAATCTAAAAAGCTGAATTTTCAACCAGAGTCGAATTTCCAAACAAAAAAATATTAAAATTTAACCAAAAACAGTTGAATTTTTTTTACCGAAAATTATAACTTTTACAAAATAATTGAATTTTCAAAAAAATATTGAAATTTTCAAAAAAATAGTTGAATTTTAAACCTACAAAGATGAATTTTGAACCAAAAAACAAATTTTGAACAAAATAGTTGAATCCTCAACCAAAAAACCAATTTTGAACAAAATAGTTGAATCCTCAACCAAAAAGATGAATTTTCAACAAAGATTAATTTTTTACACAAAAAGAAGAATTTTCAACAAATAATGTACTTAATTGTTTAACCAAATAATTGAATTTTCAACTTATAAAGGAAATATTTTCAACAAAACAGAAGGTATTAATCGTAAAAAAAAATAATTTGTAACAAAGTAGTACAGCTTTCAAAAAAGCAGTTGAATTTTCGACCAAAAAAGATCAATTTTTCACAAAATAATTGAAATTTAAACCAAAAAGATGAATTTTCCACCAAAAAGCTGTATTTTTTTTACCAAGAAGACGAATTATCAACAAAAGACATAAATTTTCAATTGAAAAACCAAACCGCTGCATTTTTTAATGGAAAGATGAAATTTTTACAAAAAAAAAAATAATTTTCAAACCAAAAAAATTAATTTTCTAAAAAAAAATGGAATATTCCACCGAAAAATATGAATTTTGAACAAAGAAGTTCATTTTTAACTAAATAGTTTAATTTTCTGCAAGATTATTGAATTTCCAACACAAAAATATAAATTAGTTTAAAAAAAGTGAATTCTCAACCAAATAGCTGAAATTTCAACCAAATACACGAATTTTCCACTAAAAGACGAATTTTCAACCAAAAGTGTACAGTTACATTTTTAGTTACCAAAATTATTGAAAAAAAAATTAATTTTCAACAAAATAGTTAAATTATCAACCAATGAGTTTATTTTTCAATTAAAATGATGACTCTTTAACAAAAAAATGAATTCTCAACAAAGTAGTTTAACTTCAACCAATTATGCAGTCGAGTTTTTCAGTCAAAAAAGATAAATTTTCAACGAAAGATGTAATATTTCAATCTTCAGATGAAAAAAATAATTTTTAACCAAAAAAAAAACAAATTTGCAACAAAATAGTTAACTTTTCAACCGAAGAGATGAGTCTTGAACTAACAAAATCATTTTTGAACAAAATAGTTTAACTTTCATCCAAGTGTTTGAATTTTTATTCAAGAAGATTTATTTTCTAGAAAAAAAAATAATGTTCAACAAAATACATGAATTTATAACAAATTAGTCGAATTTTCGACTAAAACCGATTAATTTTCAACCAAAAATGAAATGGCTAAATTTTCAGATAAAAATCTTGCTTTCCAACAAAAAAAAGAACGAATTTTTAAAAAAATTTAATTTTCATTCAAAGTGATGAATCTTTAACTAATAAATGCATTTTTAATAAAATAGTTCAACTTTCAACCAAGTAAATAAATTTTCAACTAAATAGTCGAATTTTCAACTAAAAACGATAATTTTTTAACCAAAAATGCAATAATTAAATTTTCATCCAAGAATATTCATTTTCTACAAAAAAATATGATTTTTCAACAAAATATATGAATTTACAACCAATAGTTGAATTTTTCACTAAAAAATATAAATTTTCAACCAAAAATGAAGTAGCTGAATATTTAAAATAAGAAAGAACAAACTTTCAAACACATAGTTGAATTTTCATCCGAAAAGACTCATCTTTAAAACGAATAAAATGCATTTTGAACAAAATAGATCAATTTTCTACCACTTAGTTGAATTTTCAACCAAATAGTAGAATTTTCAACTAAAAACGATCAATTTAAAAAAAAAAATTGAACAATTCAATATTCAGATAAAAAAATTAATTTTCAAACCAAAAAAAAACAACAAATTTACAACAAAACAGTTAAATTTTCAACTAAAGAAATGAATATTCAACAAAATACATTTTTAACATAATAGTTTAACTTTTAACCAAGTGGATGAATTGTCAATGAAAAATTTAATAATTGAATTTTCCACTAAAAACGATCAATTTTTAAGTAAATGCAATTAAAATTATGAATCTTCAACTGGAATAGTTGAATTTTAAACCAAAAAGATGAATTTTCAACTAAAATGTTGAATCTTTAACTACAATAATTGAATTTTCAACAAAAAGATTAATTTATACCAAAAAGATGAATTTTCAATTAAAAAATATATTTTTTAAAACAAAAATTGAATAAATAGTTTTTTAGTTAAAAAATTAAAGTTCAACTAAAGAGATGAATTTTTAACTAAAAATGGTGGAATATTTAACTGGAATAGTTACATTTATAGTATAAAAAAACAATAATTTTCAACAAAAGCGTGAAATTTTCCACCAAGAAATATTTTCCAGTTAAGAAAGAACAAACCTTTCAACCAAAATAATATAATTTTCAACTGTTCCACAAAAAGAAGAACTTTTAACTAAAAATAGTTGGACTCTCTTATCGAGTTCTATTAATTCAGGTCGAATGTGATTGAAAAAAAAGAAAGAAAGGAAATTTCTTGAAATCAGGAGAAAAAAAGAAGTATTTTTTAGAAAAGAGCAAAATACTGTAATAAGGGAAAGATTGTGAAGTCTGAAATTTATAAAAGAGAAGGTAACAAGTTGTCCCAAAAATATGAGATAATAATTTATATTGAATTTCTAGAGGAAATTGAAACTAAAATCTAAAGCTGTAATCTAAGTATATAGAGCCTTCTTAATTAAAAATACTAAACTAAAAAAATCACAAGCATTTTGAGAAAATTAAAAAATCAGTTTTTGTTCGTAGCACCAACTTCCTTAAAACTGATTCTCTATGTAAATAAATATTCAATTCACTAATCATCAAAGGCACTGACAAAAATCGAAGTGCTTGAGATTGGGTGAATTAAATCGATCTGACAACAGGTGTTTGATTTGATTTGCAAGTAAGCGGAAAACTGTAAGCGACGTTGACTAAAGCTCTTTAAAAGATACCTGTCTACACTATTGTCTACAAGGGTGGTCAAAAAAAATTATTTTTGATTTTTTATCTTCTCACGCCCTCATTTTCCTAATTTTTTTAGATATTTAAAAAAAATTAGAGGTAGATATCGGCCCAAAAGTGTTAAAAATTCAATAAATCGTCATATCAATAAATATTTGTATAAACAATTCGCAGGCTACAAAATTTCATTTTGTAAATTTTCTAGGTATGCCAAGTTTTTTTAGGTATAATTTTTCGCGGATGAAATTAAGTTTAAGCAAAAATTTCGCAGTTTTTAAAACAATCGACTCGTTAAAAAAAAAAAAAATCCACCGAGAACTAGAATGGATGAATTTTCCACCAAAAACATGAATTTTCGACCTAAATGATGAATATTTGACTGGAATACTTGAATTGACAACCAAAAAGATTAATTTTCTACCAAAAAAAGACGATTTTTCAACAAATTAGTTGAATTTTCAACTAAAAAAGACAAAATTTTAACCAAATAGTTTAATTTTGAACTAAAAAAGGATGAATTTTCAACCAAAAATTATATATTTAAATTAATTTTCAAACAAACTGATGAATTTTCATCTAAAATGATTAATTTGTAACTGGAATAGTTGAATTTCCAAGTAAAAAGATACATTTTTAACCCAGAATATTAATTTCTATAAAAAAAAAGATTTCAACAAAAAACACAAATTTTCAACAAAAAAAATGCAATCAAAAATGAAAAAGTTATATTCTTAGTTGACAAAAATAATTTCAAAGGAAAAAGCGATATTGCAAACAAAAAAGTTGAAATTTTAAACAAAGAAATTAATTTTCCACTAAAATGATGAATCTTCAACCAAAAAAAAATATGAATTTTCATCAAAAAGACCAATTTTCGACCAAAAATGGAAGTTATATTTTCAGTTATTATCAAAAAATTAATTTTTAACAAAAACTAATTTAAAAAAAAATAGATACACTTTCAAATAAATTGATGAATTTTCAATCTAAATGATGAATCCTTTACTAGAATAATTAAATTTTCAACAAAGAAAATAATTTTTAACCAAGAAGATTAATTTCAATCGAAAAATACGAATTTTCAACTAAAATAGTTATATTTTCTGTTTAAAAAAAATTTCAGCAAAAAAAAAAACTAATCTTCAACAAACTAGTTACATTTTCAAACAAAGTGATGAATTTTCAAATAAAATTGTAAATATTTAACTGCAATAGTTGAATTTTAAACCAGAAAGATGAATTTTTAACTGAAATGATGAATCTTTAACTGAAATAATTCAATTTTCAACAAAAAGATTAATTTTCAATCAAGAAGATTAATTTATACCACAAAGAACGAATTTTAAACTAAAAAAGATAATTTTTTAAATAAAAATTAAATAATGAAAAAAAAAAGATTTTCAACAAAATAGTTAAAGTTTAGAACTGAAATAATTGAATTTTCAGTAAAAAAATTAATTTTCAGCCAAAAGCAAAACGAATTTTCAACAAAATAGGTCATTTTTCATCCAGACAGGTGAATTTTCAATTAAAATGATGAATCTACAACCAAAATAATTCATTTTTAACAAAAGAGTTTAAATTTTAACCAAGTAATTAAATTTTCATTCTAAGAAAGATGTACTCTGAACGATAAATGTAATCTTTGATATTTCAACCAAAAAAGATTTTAATTTTAATCAAAAACAAACGGTTGAATGTTTGAGCAAAAAGATACACTACAAAAAAATTAAAAATTAATTTGAAAGAAATTTCATGTAAATAGTTAATTATATAAAGCAACTTCTACAAATGAAGAATCATTGTTATACAAATTTATATTGCAATTAAAAAAAACATTAAACACGCTCTCGAAAAAATTCCGAATTAAAAAAAAATCCTTGACATTTCCAGATTTTTCAAGGTATATAAAAATTCCAAATTTCGGGGGTGCATTTATTTACCAAATTAGATTTTCAGCCTTTCGTATTGTTCATATAATTATGCCATTGGGCCTATAGCTACCTCTAATTTTTTTTACAAGACACAAAAATTGAATGCGTGAGAAGTTAAAAAATCAAAAAAGTAAATTTGTGGACCACCCTACTGCCTAGTGGCTATCACTCGAACTTGAATGAAAAAAACTTCATTTATTCAAAACCGCAACAGAAACAAACGTTAAATCAGGAATTCGTAAAGAATGAAAATGCAAACAAACTAACTCTTGGGTCATTTTAATTTACTTACTTTTAATGGCAGCTTGAAAAAAATACGTGTCGAGTTAGTTTCCCTTTGGTTAAAATAATAGACATAAGAAGCATCAGACAAAGTATTGACTTACTGTATCGAAATATTCATTTTTTGGACCGATGTTTTTTTTATTTTCGTTGGTATGGTACGGAAATCCAAGTCTTGTGATTAAAATTATTTCAGAAAATGGACCAAAATTGAAATGACAAATTTGTTTAAGAAATTTTAACCCTCAGCTTGTAAACTTAATGACAAGATTTTATTTATTCTTTGTTTTTAAAACGATTTACACTTAAAATATTCCCTAAAAGAAACTTTTTTTTCTATAGTCGAAGGGTTCTTGCAATTTAATTAAGTTAATGAATAAGGCGTAGCGTAAAATACAAATTGCAGGAAATGAACGACCCTGAGTTCTAATTTTTTCCTTTTTATCTAAAAAAAGTAACCGTAAAATTTGGTCCGTAAAACCAAAAAAAAAAAGTATTTTAATGAAATTTGTGGATCTTTATGAAATACATATTTTTTCTTGCATAATTTTCTGTATTGAAACAACCCTTCTTGAAAAAAAATAGAAAAAGAGTGAAAAAAGTAAAAAAAAAATATATATTTTTTCAAAATAAGTTGATATTTTTAATTTTAACAATTTCACTTACTAGTGGACTCAATTAATTTTGAAAAATCATTTTTAATTTTTTTGTTTCAATCCTTGGTGGCATTAAAAAAATAAGTTCTAAAAACTAGAACCATTTTACAAGAATAATTTAACTTTTGTCAATTATTTGGAAGATTTTGTACTTTTTTGGTATATTGTTGTAATTTTAATAGTTTATAAGGAAACATATTTATCAGTTTTTCATTTTCTCTGACCTATAACATTTAAAACCCAGCATTCAAATCTTTGAAATTTTTTTACAGAAATTGACTATTTTAATATTTATTATACTTTGAAAATAAATTCTTATAAAATATTACAACTACAATAAAATACAAAAAAGTACAAAATTAGTAAAAATAATAAAAAAAATTCCTAATTTTCTATAATTTTTGTTGTATTTGTTTAAAACTTATTGAAATCCGATAATTTTTGTTTAAAACTAATGACTGAATGTCAGTATGGATAATAATAATAATCTAAAAAATCTCATGATTTTTAAAATTAAAAATACCAATTTCCAACGAAAAACACTAACATAACAAACAATTATTTAGGATTGTTGATATTGTTACAACTAATGTTTTTTGTTTAAAATAACCGATTTTCAGTGAAAAAACGTTAACGTAAACTAAAATTGTTAAAAAGTTGTGAATCTTCTCTGAAATATAGATTTTTTTTAAATACAAATTTTCGACAAAAATACTAACGCAAGCAAAAATTGTTAAAGATTCTAAATCTTATTTAAATTATGATTTTTTTGTTTGAAAATACATATTTTCGATGAAAAACCTAAAATAGTTAAAAAATCATGAATCCATCTTTGAAATCTAAAGTTTTTTGTTCAAAAATGCCGGTTTCAAACTAAAGCATAAATCCAAAAATCAAATTTTTTATTTAAAAAAAAATAATAAAAAAAAGACAAGATAAAAAAAATAAGGAAGGAATAATTTAAATGCTTATTTATTCTGAACTTAATTTCTTAAATTTTAATGATTTTTGTTTAAAATAACCGATAATCTTAGAAACTTTAAACATTTAAAAGAACTTTTTTTGGTAAAAATATTTCATTACTGTATTTCAATAAAAAAATATTTATAAAAAACTTTTTATTAATTTATTTTAATTAATTTTCTGTCGGGGATTTTATTATTCGGGCATTTTAAAATTCGGTAATATTATAAACTGTCGGGAATTTTCCAATTCGATAATATTATAAACTGTTCGGGAATTTTATTTTTTGGAAATTTTCCAATTCAGGAGTTTTATTATTCGGAAATTTTATAATTCAGGAATTTTATTATTTGGGAATTTTATTATTTGGAAATTTTATTATTCGGAAAGTTTGTTTTTCGGGAATTTTTCAATTTGGGAACTTTATTATTAGGAAATTGTATTATACGAGAAATTTATTATTTGGAAATTTTATTATTCAGGAATTTTACAGTCTCGGGAATTTTATTTTTCGGGATTCTTCAGTCGTCCCAATACTTTAAACTGTCGGGAATTTTTCAATTCGATAATATTGAAGAATGTTCGGAAATTTTCCAATTCTGGAATTTTTTTTCAGGAACTTTATTATTCGGGAATTTTCGAATTCGGGAATTTTATTATTTCAAAATTTTATTATTTGGGACTTTTACAGTATCGAAAATTTTATTTTTCGGGATTTTTCAGTCGTCCTAGTATTATAAGCTGTCAGGAATTTTATTATTTGGGAATTTTATTATTTGGAAATTTTATTATTGGGAAATTTTGTTTCTCGGGAATTTTTCAATTTGGGAACTTTATTATTAAGAAATTTTATTATATGGGAAATTTATTATTTGGAAATTTTATTATTCAGGAATTTTACAGTTTCGGGAATTTTATTTTTCGGGATTTTTCATTCGTCCCAATATTTTAAACTGTCGGGAATTTTTCAATTCGATAATATTGAAGAATGTTCGGGAATTTTATTTTTCGGAAATTTTCCAATTCTGGAATTTTATTGTTCAAGAACTTTATTATTCGGGACTTTTACAGTGTCGAAAATTTCATTTTTCGGGAATTTTCAGTCGTTCTAGTATTATAAACTGTCAGGAGTTTTATTATTCGGAAATTTTATAATTCAGGAATTTTATTCTTTGGGAATTTTCGAATTTGGGAATTTTATTATTTGGAAATTTTATTACTCGGAAATTTTGTTTTTCGGAAATTTTTCAATTTGGAAACTTTATTATTAGGAAATTTTATTATACGGGAAATTTATTATTTGCAATTTTATTATTCAGGAATTGTACAGTCTCGGGAATTTTATTTTTCGGGATTTTTCAGTCGTCCCTATATTTTAAGCTGTCGGGAATTTTTCAATTCGATAATATTGAAGAATGTTAGGGAATTTTATTATTTCGAAATTTTATTATTCGGGCCTTTTACAGTGTCGAAAATTTTATTTTTCAGGATTTTCCAGTCGTCCTAGGATTATAAACTGTCAGGAATTTTATTATTGGGAAATTTTCCTATTTCATAATATTATAAACTGTTCGGGAATTTTATTTTTCGGAAATAGTCCAATTCGTGAATTTTATTATTGGGGAATTTTACAGTGTCGGGAATTTTCCAATTCGGGTATTTTATTATTCGGGAATTTTATTATTCGGAAAAATTCCAATTCGGAAATCTTATTATTCGGTAATTTTACAGTGACAGGAGTTTTCTATTTCGGGATTTTGCAGTCGTCCCAATTTTGGTACGACTGAATATTGGGACGGGGCGACTGAAAAATCCCGAATTATAAAATTTCCGACACTTAAAAATTTCCGAATTGGAAAATTCCCAAATAATGAAATTCCCGAATTGGAGAATTCCCGAATAAAAACATTTCTGAATTCTAAAATTCCCGAATTGCAAAATTTTCGAAAAAAAAATTCCCAAACAGTTTATAATATTGGAACGACTGAAAATTCCCGATGATGGAAAATTCTCGAAATCATAAAATTGCCGAAATATAAAAATTCCGAATTGGAAAATTCTCGAATAATAAAATTTCCTAACAATTTATAATATCAGAGAATTCTAAAATTCCTGATAGTTTATAATATTCGGACGATAATAACATTCCTGAATTATAAAATTACCGAATAATAATATTCACGAATTGAGGAATTTCGGAAAAATAGAATTCCCGAACAGTTTATAATATTATAAAATAGGAAAATATGCGAATAATAAAATTCCTGACAGCTTATAATATTGGA
This sequence comes from Andricus quercusramuli, assembly GCA_932178445.1. Classification (NCBI taxonomy): domain Eukaryota; kingdom Metazoa; phylum Arthropoda; class Insecta; order Hymenoptera; family Cynipidae; genus Andricus; species Andricus quercusramuli. The sequence continues at coordinate 85,923 of CAKNXH010064211.1, forward strand.
ACTGAAAACTTCCGAAAAATAAAATTTTCGACACTGTAAAAGTCCCGAATAATGAAATTTCCAAATAATAAAATTCCCGAATAAGGAAATTCCTTGACAATAACATGTAAGAATTGGAAAATTTCCGAAAAATAAAATTCCCGATAGTTTATAACATTGGGACGACTGGAAAATCCAAAAAATTAAATTCCCGAATTGGAAAATTTCCGACTAATAACATTCTTGAATTATAAAATTTCCTAATAATAAAATTCCAGAATTGGAAAATTTTGAAAAATGAAATTCCAGAACAGTGTACAATATTATAAAATTGGGAAATTCTCGAATATTAAAATTCCCGGTAGTTTATAATATTATAAACTGTCGGGAATTTTCCAATTCGATAATATTATAAACTGTTCGGGAATTTTATTTTTATGAAATTTTCCAATTCGGGAATTTTATTAGTTTGGAATTTTTCAATTTGGGAACATTATTGTTCGGGAAATTTATTATTTGGAAATTTTATTATTCGGGAATTTCACAGTGTCGGGAATTTTATTATTCGAGAATTTTCTAATTCGATAATATTATAAACTGTTCGGAATTTTATTTTTCCGAAATTTTCCAATTCGGGTAATTTTATAATTCAGGAATGCTATTATTCGGAAATTTTCCAATTTCGGAAATTTTATTATTCAGACATTTTATTATTCGGAAATTTTACAGTATCGGGATTTTTATATTTCAGGATTTTACTGTTGTCCCATAATATTCGGACGACTGAAAATTCGCGATACTGTAAAATTC